>JAQFVV010012427.1:7374009-7616509 GCA_028023455.1 Epiperipatus broadwayi
ATAACAATAAAATAAAATAACAATTTATTTACAATATTTATACTTGACATCCTAAACTTGCACCGTTATACATTTCTTATTAATTATAGTTATTTGAAACAATAGAGAATATTTTTAAGTCTTTACTCTGACTTAAAATAATAATAATAAAACAATACAATTTTATTTATCTCTTTGTGATCAATCTTTATGATGAAATTATATTTCTTTATACTTATTTTAGCATATCATATTTTTGAATATTATTTAACTATGCTTCCTTTTAAAAAAACATCCATAGAAACATAGTACGGAAAACACAAAATATAACAATATCGAGTATGAATCTTTTACTAAAACAATTTTCATTTTGCAATGTTGAAAAATACTATATAAGATATCTACTGTTAATTTATTACTAGACTATGTGGACATCATTGTTCACTATACTATGATTATTAAATACAACATATCCTATTTAACATTACTCTAATACTGAATAGCTGTAATTATTTATGTATTCCTTATTATTTAAATAAATACAAAATTGTACCTATGCTTATTTTATATCGCTTTGCTTTATAATATTATATCTTAAAAATATGCAATACTCATAAAAAATGAAATAAAATATTTAGAAGTTATTTAACATTTCAAAGAGCAACTTTGCTTTATTTATTTTATTCCCAAAATTTATTTTATTTCCAAAACAAGTTTAGAATATATTTTATGATTCTTTTTCATTTTGGGTCCATTGTATTTTCAATTCCAACTTGCACAAACTCTACTTCTTCTTACAAGTAAATGAACTTATCTTATTCAGACAATAGCATATCTTAAACTCTAAATTATTTATTATTTCTTTACAAAATATTCAATACTGTGAGATGTAGTTACTTTGAAAAATGAGATAGTGAATAGATGCATAGGCCTAGGAAAAGAAAACTAGAGTCTAATTCATAGTACATATTGAATAAAAATACCATGGCACAGTGTATCTATAAAAAAATAGAGGCATGACCTATTCTGTCTAATGGCCTCCACTACTATCAATGATGTCAAAGCTATTCCTTCAGCTTTATTAAAACATCAATACTTAAAGAAAATAAACACTGTCCATAAATTAATATATATCAGTTACAGGGCATTGTTAACTGTACTGTATACTTAAAAAGATTACAACAATACTATTTCTATTTCCCTAATATATCCTACCTTGATATCATCTCTTTGGTTTCATGTTCTCCAGCTTACTCCCAAAGTCACTATCTTATCAACATTTCCTAATAGATTTATCAAATCTTACACTGACAAATGACTAAATCACATATTCAAAATAATAAACAAAATTCAATTGTAATTAAAACAATCTCACTAACCTACAAGAAAGTCTGCTTTACTTTCCTATCTCATATTCTTAAACACGTACAAACTAGTCATATAAATACTTTGAATATCCAATAATATTAAAGTTTTTTTTAAAAAGAATCATTTCATCATCATGTCATGTTATATTACTATTATGAAATTAAAGTATGCATTTTCCCAAAAATAAATTCTAATCCCATAATTTAAATATGTTGTACAAATGCGTTTACATATGATTTAACATTCATACTTCCATACATTATAATTTATTGGCAATCTGCAAAAAAGAAAAACAAAAAAAAAATACATCACAAAATATATCAATATTCACAACTATTACCTAAATGATATCGACTTGTCATCACTTTTTCACGTCTTCATGTCTGTCAATTAAATAAAACATTGCATATATGAAATCCACCCATACTTTTACACTTAGAATGTTAGCTTATTTAAATTATCAAATTATTTTACTATAAAATTATAATATCATTAATACTGAATTAATATTCATGTTCCTACTCTTCTTATTAAAATAATATTACACTTTAAAAATTAATAAATAAGTCAAAACCATAATTACATAAATCTTCAGTTGATAAATGTATTTTCATAAAGTTCAAATGTTTTTATTTTATTTTCTTGAGAGTTCTTTTTTTTTTTAAAAAAAAAATGTTCTCATAAGAGCAATTTTTAAAAACCACAACCATTGCTAAGTTCCTCTTTCTTGACAATGAACAACCACCCCAATCTTGCACATGCATTGTAACTACTTCCAGTGCGATGAGCGAAGTTTAAAAAATGAATAAAAAAATAATAATACAACATCTTAAAATCTTGGAAAACTAATAAAAATAATCATTAATCTGTTCTGAAAAATTTCATAGAATAATAGTTTATGGTTTCTATTGTCCAGAACAATGATTATTAAAATCATAATAAAATCATAATGTTGAAAAATAATATCTTGAAGCTTCCATTCTAAAATATCCTGTATCGGCTTGGTGATGCATCATGTCCCGGTAACTTAACTATAGGCAATCCAGATAAAACTTTTTGCGCAACCTTAAAATATTTCTGTAAATTCCATATTTCTGTTTACTCACATATTCCATTTCTTTATAGGTTTACTCTTCAGGATAATTTATTGTTTATTATCCAATTAAAGCTGTTTCCATTTTTGTTTAAATCATCAGTTTTTAAAATAAATTCTAGCAAAAATGTGTATAACCCTATATAACATAGATTTTATTACATAGGCTTTTCTAAAAATACTTTTCATTAGCTTTTTACTTATGATAGTTTTTTCTTTAAAATATTTACAATGTTTTCCTTCAAAAAGGATGAAACATTTATCTTCATAGCATTATGTTTCCATAAAATTATTATATAACATCATATTATTTGTCGGTCTTAAACATGACTATCTCGCTATTATATAAAAAGTGCGTGGTTCACTTTTAATCTGCAAATAGCTTTTCTGTTAAGCTTACGGTACAATGTCCAAAATAATTCTGTGCTTACAAGAATAGTTCTATTGGTTAATACCATTAATATTGCATTAACAATTATTATACTTATTTTTAAAATTTTCATTAAACACATTTTACTTATTGGCATATCCATATTTTTTACTGCAAAGTTATATTAAGTTTTGATGAGTAATCCTGATAAAGGGAACTTTAAATTAGCAATGCATATTTTTAATAAAGTTATTAAAATATATTTATACTATGCTCTCTTTGTAAATACTTAAAAATAAATATCTTATTAGTTTGCAAATATATTATACGAAAGCACTAAAATTGACTAAAATAAAAATTTTGAAGATTACTATTACATCAATCATCAACTGACACCGATCCATGCAACAGTATTTATACCCTACAAAATACCTCATCCTATTGGTGGATTCTTACTTTTCATTCAATACCGAATTTGCATATTGCTATAGTCTTACACAATTAAATTTCAAAAATAAAATATGACGCATTATAATTTAAAAATATTATTTAAAAATATTAATCTTAAATCAATTATTATACTTTACTAAAATTAATTAAACACTTGAAAATGACTTTCAAAACAATATTTAATAAATTTATCCTACCTTTAATGTTTAATTTATCCATTTTATTTTAAAACAAAATATTTAACTTTTTATTAAGGGTATTCATCTTATAATTCTATTTAAAACATTTTATAATGACTGCTTTAATATTTTCCCTTATGATAGGCAACTAAATATATTCAGTTCTGTAATGCAATTTTAAAAATATTTTGAACTTTGTTAATACAAATACTAGTAAGCATATGTGCATTACTGTATTATGCAGGTCACATGATTTTACAAACCTAGACAGATTGTATCCAATTTACTGTCTGAAAATAAATGATAAATTGCAACACTCATTATATGAAATAAATAATACAATAATATAAAATTTGGAATAATAATTTGGAAATATAGAACTAAATATAACTTTTCCTACCATAAAACTTACTTTTAGAATATATGATATTAATTATAATTATTATATATAATTTATAATTTTAAACATAGCATTTATTTAACTATAAGTTTAAACTATTAAAATTTAACTTTTTAAACATACTTTAAACATTTATAGCTGTGTTATTTATTATGGTCAGCTTTTCCAACCATATGTAATTAGTATTTTTAGCTTTATTTAACTGTTTTAGGGTTATATATCATAATTTTAAGCATTACATATTTTATTTAACTTCAAATTGTACTTTTAAGATATTATCAATACAATATAACTATTACACAAAGAGAATACATTTCAAATTTAAAATTTTTAGTAATTTACTGTGATTAGCTGATTCTGACCTATAGAAAAGGGCACACTATATAGTTTTTTTTTGTAAAACTCTTCTAGACATATTATGATATTACTCCCTATTTATTAATAGAGTCATATTTTCATCTTATGTTTCAATAATATACTTTAATTGTGAACAAAGGTTATATGATATTTACATACTTATCCCTTAGCTACAGTGGCATGATGATTTTTACAGATTTGGTTGGATTGAGATTTTCATTGCTAATGACATAAGGATGGATGTGTTGAATAGGAGTCTACATCAGTTAACCTATTCTATTACAATACTTTAGAAACCTTGAATTTGCATAGTATATTTTTTCACATTATGATATTTTTGTTATTGCTATCATTGTTTAATTTTACAATTCATTTCTGATCTTGTTATTAGTTATTGTCCTTCCATTTCTTATTAATATTGTTATTGTCTTTGTTAGTTTTTTGTTCATTGCCAGTTTTGTTTGAATAGGCTGGGATTATATAATGACTAGTTTTGCATGCTCTTATAAATTAGCTTATAATTATAATAGTGACCAGGTGTCTGGATAGATATCTGGATATGCAATCTTTGCATTTCTATTTCTTATTTGTTGTAGCTTGTTATAAAATGTTGCTGGATGCCAGCAGGCTGAATATACATTGTGTGCACCAAAATGCATGAAGTCCAAACATTTCTGCTCATGCTTTAGGGTTGTCTACTTGTGTATAAAATCTGTTAGATGTTGTATAGTTTGTCTTGTTCTATATTGATTTAGCATATTGTTTCATGTAGTATTTAGTGCTGTACAAATGTAAAATATGTGTTCTTGTGTTTCTTCAGCAGCATGGCATAGATTGCAGAATGGGTCTATTGATCTATAAAAATGATGGTATCATAAGAATTAGGATGTTTGTAATGAAAATAGATTTAGCTTGATCAAGAAGTTGAAGAACTTTGGTTCTATTGACCATTTTCTGAAGTTTTTAAGGAGTTGGTTGTTGTTTACTCCCAAGTGTGGCTAAAGGTCTGGTTGTTTGAGGCTGGGTTGATCAACTCATATGTCTACCAGTATGGGTATTTGCTATTCAATGTGAGTGCTGTAGTTCTGACATTGATTTGTGCTGAATGTGTAAACAATACTAGATATCCACATGTGGGGGATGGATCTATAGAGATTACATCACAGAAGCTTTGTAGCTGCTGAAACCATGCAGTGATCTTTGCCAGTATGTTTATTGTTTTTTGTGTGTGGAACACATGTATTGTGTGTAGCCCATACCATTCTGTATAGTTGGTTGACTGAGTTGATTGAAATGGCTACAGTTTTCCTATCCCATAGTAGTTTGCTACAGAGTGCCACTGTAAAGTTTTTTGTAAAGTTGACAATATGAGAATAATATGCAATTTTTGTTGTTATGAGTAGGTTAAGTGGGTGCACTTTTGAAAATAGAGATAAGTATGCTTTTGATAAAGATATGGCTATGTTTGTTGCTTTCTGTTTGAGATTATTTTGAAGTGTTTGTCTCATTCCATGTGCTCCCAGGTAAAATAAGAATCCAAGAAATGTAGTAGTTTTTCCTTGATATAGCTGTGTGTAGGGTTTGTTAGTATAGACGAACCATGGTGATATTTTGCTTAGGTTGAATTGTAATTTGTGCATGTCTGTGTAATTTTGTAGTATTCTTTCTAATACTGAGATTTCTTTACATGATGTTAGAAACACTGTCACATCATCCATGTATGCAATACATGGAATATATTGGAAAGTTTGTGGTATTAAGATCCCTGGTAATTCATTTTCAATCTGTTTTAAGAATGCATTTATATATAAAATAAATAATAGTGCACTGAGTGGGGATCCTTGTGAAATTGATTGTGTAGGAGTAAACACTATTGGGTTTCTGCCACTAAGGGTGAGGGGTATCTCTCAGTTGAGTAAGAGATTTGTGATGATGTATAGTAGGATAGGTGGAATTGCTATATTTGCAAGCATTTTTATTAAGACATCTATTGCAACAGAATCAAACACTGCCTGTGCATCCAGTTGAATTGCATTTGGGGCATACTTTTTCTCTTCCTGCACTGCACATTGTATTATTTTAAATACAAGTGCAGCCTGTGGGGTGGAGGATCCCTTTTTTGCATACTGCATGTTTAATATCAGGGTTGTATGCATGTTTCTATTTTGTCTTTGACTATCTTTTCCAATAATTTAATTTCCAATAGACCCATGGAGATAGGTCGAAAGTTGTTGAGATTTGAAATGGCTGTTGTTGTATTTTTTTGTTAAATGGCACAATTGCGATTGGATATATTCCTCTAGTATTGTATGATAGGAAACTAACAAGATACTCTCTGATAAATTGACTCAAATGTCAAAAAACAAATACCGGTATATCATTGGTTCCAAGATGACAATTGTTGGGAATTTTTTAAGCTTTTCAGCAAATTTTTGGATCTGAAAAGCATTATCTGTTTCAGGTATTCCAAACTCATTACTGATTGGTGGGTATTGTTTATATGATGGAGTTTTGCTTGAAATGTTGGTATATGATGTCCAGCATGTTATGCCCTGCATTCCCACTTATCTCAATTGCCATGGGCAGTTTTCTTGTTGATGGATAGCCTAGTGCCCAGTGAATATATCAGCATGTCCATGTGTGTTATTGGATGAGGCATATTTTTCTTTCTTGTGTGGCAAGGTATTATTTTAATTTTTTACATGTATTGTAGTATAGCTTTGTTAGTTTTTGTATGTATTGGTGGATGCTGTGCATGGGTCTGGCAATGGTGATTCTCTTGTGGAGATCATATGCTAATGCAATTAATCAGGAAAGTGAGTATCTTGTTATGTGATGTATGTTGAAAGATAGTATGTTGATGAATGATTGGTATTTTTGAATTGGATCTTGTGTTATATTGTTAAATTTATTTAGCATGATGTAAGTCTCTGAGAGTAGGAATTCAGTAGTGGTAGTCTGATTGTTTTTTCAAGACGAATGAATGTTGTTTGGAGTTCTGAGAAAGTGTGGTGTACTGTCATTGAATCTGTGGCAGCAAAACCCTGTGCACTCATGAGTTGCAGGTTTAATCGATGTAGGATTTAATATTGAATTTGTCATAGCTTAAGTTGAAATCACTCATATATATTGTTAGGTGGTGGCTGGTTGTGAGCTGAGAGTTTATTGTGAGAATTATATATGCTATTATGCTGGAACCTGGAGTACATATACAAAAATAATGTTGAGTGTGTTATTTAATGCTGGAATGTAGTAATTAGGAAATGTGAGTCAATGTAAATAATTTTGAAGGTTGAAAAATTGAAGTTTGGGCTTACAAATATGCATGTGCCTGCTGAAGATGATGACGTGTCCCTGGAGTGTATAGAAAAATCTTGGTTGTTTAGATATGTGGCTGGATTAATTTGTGATCCATTATAAATGTTTGTTTCTAGGAGTCCTCGTATTTGTGGTTGTATGGTGCTAATCCATTGCTGGCATATTTTTGCTATTGAATTAATGCCTCTGATATTTAGCACTGCTATTTTAATTTTCATTAACTGTGAAGCTGAGATTGTTTTTTATTTTTTGTTGTGGTTGTTTTGGAACTTTATATTTAGTATTTTCATTGTTTTGTTTTATTTCTATTTGTTTTTGATTTGTTTTGTTGGCTTTTGTATCATTCTTCTGATTGTTTTTTGTATTGAGTGTTTGTGTATCTTGTGCTTCTTCTGTGTGTGATTCTGTGTTTATTAACTGGTTTCCAAATAAATTTGTGATTATTTCCATTGGACTTGAGCCCTCATTTATATAATCAATGACTGGTGAATCAGAGTTATCATCATCTGTCTTCACTCTTTTTTGCTACCTTTTTTCTGGTAGGTCTCCCAGGCTTTCTCTTACTTTCTGGTTGGATTGAGTTTGTTAGTTGCATTGTTTTGCTAGGGTTACTTGAGTGTAGGAGTGTCTCCATAACTATGGCTGTCTTATGATGGGTGATTTTATCCATTGCACAGTCAAATTCTGGCATATATACATTTGCTTTAGTTGTTGTGTTATTTTTTGATTGGCTTCTGCATTCTCTTTGGTCATCTTCCTTGGTTTGGAGTTTTGTTGTTTTTTCTGTGAACAAATCTATAAGTTCTAAATTTCGTATCTCTGCTTTTTTGTTGTTGTTATTTCTCTGTGGCTTGTTCACTGATATCCTTGGAAATGGTTATCTTTTCTTCTGTTTGCATATTAGTGTTGATATTTTGTTGTTTTTGTGAGTTTGTGTTTTGATTTCTGGCTAAGTTTTGGCAGTTTGGACATTGTGCAGTTACATGTCCTCTTTATTTATATGAGTAACACTGTGATTTTAGATCTCTAATACATAGAGTGAGAAATGCTTCCTGACTCAGGATTTGTGTTGGTATATCATCTGGATCAGTATCTGGTTGCAGTTTTATTCTGAACTCATAAGTGTTACTCATGATTGGGATTGGTGTGTCTTTCTGGTATACTGTTTTGAACATAATGACATTGCCAAATGGTTTTATCATCCTTTGGAAGTCTTGATCTTTGTATCCCAGGTAGGTGTTCTTAATTATTCCTGAAATAGTATTGTGATAGTTTTGGACTAGTGTGACATTACCCAATGATTTGACTTGTCTTTGAAATCTCTCCCTTTGAGTGATTTCATAAAATTCCAGTATTAGATACCAGTCATTAGGATGTTCTGCAATCTGTTGTATGGTGTCCCAGAATCCATTTAATGTTATTGCCTCATACAGCAACTCTTTTGGGAATTTTATATAATGAAATATTGCTGTCTATGCTGATAATACCATGGACTTGGGGGGGGGGGGGGCTCTTGAATGTTGCAAAGAGATGCTTTGGTATGGATTTATTGAATAATTCAGTTGTGATGTTCAATTTTTCTTCATTCCAGACAATTTCTGGTGGATTTTGACTTTCTTGCTTTTCAATTTCTAAATTATTTATGTCATTATCAGTTGGTTTCCTATATCTGGGATTGGTCTTTTGAGAGGTGTTGCATATGCTTTTTTTTAATCACTTTGCTGATATCTGAATGAAATTGACTTTCAGTTTTTTTGTTAGGATAAATGAATTTATTTTTTATTTTCTTTGACCATGTCTGCAAAATGTTGGCTTGTTTTTTTATTTTTCACGGCTTTCATTGGTGTCCCCCCACCCGCTGTTATTTTTGATCCTCCATGCTTGCGTTGTCAATTTGTTGAAGTTGGTTTTCAATTTTAAAAATTATCAATTAAATTATGCTTATTTTTTCTGTTAGTTGATATCAATTAAATTAATATTAAAATTTTTGATGTTATATATATATATATTACCTTATTTCTGGTGGTTTTTATTATCTTTTTAATGATTTGAATGTGGAACCTTTTTAGCTGAACTGTGCTATCCAAGGTCCAAAGTGCCCTCATATTTTCTTCTTATCATGTGACCTCTAATATCAAAATTTTGGGTTATTTTTTTGGGATTTTTATTCTCTGTTATATCCTTTCTTGTCAATTTACAGTTGTATTATCTTATGTCATCATTAAATCTTTTTATACCATTTTTCAGAATTTAAAATATTCATTTTTTAAGTAGTTCATTTACAATTATTTTCACATTTCTTCTTTGCTTCATATATTTTCTTTCTCACATAAAAATTCACTGAATAATTGCTGCTTTACTATACTCCATATCGATTTTAAAGTCCTTAGAAATATGTCAATTACTTTCTTACTGAACTCATTGCAGTCTGATTTATTATTAAAGTTTTCTCACATTTTGAAACTATTCGTAAGTTCTAGCTTAAATTTATTGGAGTATTTTTAAAGTTATTGATATCAGATGTTAGTGTTGTTTTTCTTAAGAGATTTTTACTTTTTATTAATAGATATTCTACATCTCAATAGTCATTAATTGTTTTAAAACAAAAAAAAATTCACACATCACTTTCAGTTATTTACTATCATAAAAATTATATTTTCTTTGAGTCAGAATATAATTCCAGTTTTACTGTGTTTTCAATCAGATGGATCTTTTTCATTTTTGCTTAAGATTTTTCTCAAAACAAAATTTTTATTAAATAGATTTTCATTTTTATAGATTCCATAAGTTTACACTCAATTTCATTTCTATTTTTCTATCCAAATTTACTGCCAGTACTTTCACTTTTTAATCATTTTTAAATTTTAATATTAAAATCTCCATGATAAATTTAAAGATTTTCTTGGTCTGGTTATAAGCATTATGTACATTTACATAATAGTTTTTTTCTTTATCAGAATAAAATTTGTATCATAAACTGAATAATCTACATTTGTAATGTTGAATGATTAATTTTATTACTGTATTTGATATAACATCAATCTTCACAATATTATTCTTCAAATTTTTAAATTTTTTAACTTTCTTATTGCATTGCCAAATCCATATAATATTAATATTATTTATGTTTTTTATTACTTTTTACAATGCTTTTTACAACCCACTATTAATGTTTTTGATTGCCTTAGCAATCTTCTTCAGAAATTAAGTGTAACGAGCACAGACGTTCGTTACATTGTTTTTTTTTTATTTATTAAACATGAAAGTAAATTAAAAAGTTCGCATTTAAAAATTTTCTTTAAGAATTAAAAATTGAAATTAAATATCTTAAACTCGTATATATTAAATCGCACAGATAATGAAAAATTATTAAAATAAAACTTTATTAAAGAAAAAGTATTTTAAAACTAAATTTTAAAAAGATTTGGAGATAAAATTATATCTTTAAATTTATCTTTAAATATATCTTTGATTTGGAAAACAGATTAATTAATCAGAAATGGAAATGATAAATTTAATTAGTCAAATGTAAACCAGCCTTGGGCATTTAAATGTAAAAACATCGGTCAGATAGGAAAACAATAGAAACTTTTAGCAAATGAAATAAATCCATTGGGAAATCAGACCTCAACGAAAAGGATCATCACATCAATGACGTAATGTTAAGTCAATCTTTCAAAGTAATATAAAAGGACAAGTTTGGAAATTATTAGGGGTGATTATTGATTATTTACGATGTGACAGATATGTAATAGTGCGGAAGTGAAGGAGAAGGGATTGAAAAAGACGCACGTTCAATCCCTTCTGTTGTTATAAAATGAAAAATGAAACATCGCTTTTCTTATATTCAGAGGACCACAGGATCATCGGGAAATTTAATGCTGGATTTCAAACGGCAAGCAACTGTTAAAGATGAACATTTCTAAAACCATAAGAACTTTATAAAATATAATAAACAATATTAATTTGAAAACACTAAGAACTTTAAATTTTAAACTTTCCTAGTAATTTAATTGTTACAAATAGAATCCTATCTGACCAAACTAAATTCTTTATTAATAGTGTTATTTGATGTATTTTTTTTTCTTATTTATGTAAAATCATTTCCATTTATTTATTTTTTGTTCTTTAAGTTTTTATCATGGTTTTTTTGTTTTTCGTTAAATTAATTATATAAATGTTAAACTTAAGTCGGGCGTGAATGGCTGTATAGATTTGTAAAGTTATATTAGGGGAGGGTAATCTTAGGTTATTTGTGTCGTTGTTAAATTGGGTCAATGGATTGGATATATTGATGTAGTTAGTAGATGTAGTCGGAGATTCGCTACTGGCAGAATCGCTGCATACGCCGCACTCTCCCGTTTTGCCTATGGAGGGAATTATAAGATGCAGAGCGCAGTTCCTTTCTATGGAGTTTTTTTTTTATTGCTCTTCTTGTCTGATAGATGTCATATTCCTATCTGATGAGGGTCAATGCCTTCTCTTAATCTTTTTGGTGCTGTCGTATTCCGTATTACATTGAATGCATCGATGTATCAGATGAATTGATGCCAGTTTGACTGCGAATTTTAGCCTAAGGTTAAATAGGGATAGAATATTTTATTTTCAAATGCAAATCTATGTAGTCTATTCATACTCGATCCTAAATAAAAATGCATTAAATTTAAGTTGTTTATGGACGCTTGCATGGATTGGTTATCGGTTAAGTATGTTTTGGGTTTTCATATTTGATCAAAATATATAGACATTCGATAAATAATGATACCTTACGGTGAGTATCTAAAATGTATTTCTTCGGATGTCTTTTAAGTCATTGGTGACAATGCAAGTATCTTATGGTGAATACTACTGGGTTACTTATAAATTTCCCTCTGCAATTGCCAGTATCAATGATTTTATATTTTGATCGTTTATGTTTACTTTGGAATGTTTTTAACCATGTAATCTATGTAACCGATCTATAGCAACATATTAAAACAAGCTTTTATAATCCCATCTGTGCGAACTTAATTAAAATGTAAACTTATAATATAATAGAAATTAAAATGTAAATTAAAATCTAAGGTAAAGTTAAAAATAATGTTAAATGTTAAAATGTAAAACTAATTTAAAATAATTTTAAATCTTATATATATATATATATATGCATAAATAAATGTTTGTATGTTAATTACTGGCAGTGGCTTATTTTATTCCTCTTATATATATATTCTTATATTATTTTTTAAATCTCTGCTATTCCACTGAGCTAGTGACATGGGCTAACGACCGGATGCAAAAAAAGGAAAAAAAAAATTTTTTTTTTGTACTTATGTATCTGCCTACTCTATAAATTTTTCTAGGTTCAAATGCCTAGATGGCGCCCTGTAGTGCAGATACGTTAAGTGGTATTCTCTGGATCGATTTTTCTCAAAACAAAATTTTTATTAAATAGATTTTCATTTTTATAGATTCCATAAGTTTACACTCAATTTCATTTCTATTTTTCTATCCAAATTTACTGCCAGTACTTTCACTTTTTAATCATTTTTAAATTTTAGTATTAAAATCTCCATGATAAATTTAAAGATTTTCTTGGTCTGGTTATAAGCATTATGTACATTTACATAATAGTTTTTTTTTTCTTTATCAGAATAAAACTTGTATCATAAACTGAATAATCTACATTTGTAATGTTGAATGATTAATTTTATTACTGTATTTGATATAACATCAATCTTCACAATATTATTCTTCAAATTTTTAAATTTTTTAACTTTCTTATTGCATTGCCAAATCCATATAATATTAATATTATTTATGTTTTTTATTACTTTTTACAATGCTTTTTACAATCCACTATTAATGTTTTTGATTGCCTTAGCAATCTTCTTCAGAAATTAAGATTGTAAATATAAGTAGAAGTTCTGAAAAAGACTGCTGGGATATTTGAAACCATCAATAGTGGGTTGTAAAAAGCATTGTTAAAAGTAATAAAGAACATAAATTATATTAATGTTATAATTTTTAAATTCGCTGATTTCCATCATACTTGTGTTTTAATATTTGTGTCTTTATAGTACAGTACATGTCACATTTCAAATCAATTGCCTTTCACTTTATTTTTTTTAAAACACAAAGTCTAATAATGACATTCTTCCAATTCATCTTCCTTTGGTGGAAATTGATCTATAATGGAAAGTAGTTTAATGAAAATTCATTGTAATATGGCAATCTAGATCCTTAACTCAGTGATTCACATGACCACCACTTCTTATGCTTGTGTACAACTGTTGTTAAAACAGGTAAAACTCTCTATACGTATTGCCACACACAGCAAGCTAGAATAATCAATGGATGCTCTCAGATCCAAGGCTCCTCACTGATGAAGATCACAAGCCAGAAACTAGTCTGGGGATATTGGATGAGTAGGCACTAGATGGAGATTTTATGCACAAGCCTTCTGGCATCCATTGATTACTCTAGCTTGCTGTGTGTGGCAATACATATAGTGAGTTTTGCCTGTTTTAACTCAGTGATTCTTAGACCATCTGCTTTGAAATGTCATTTCTTGCTTTTTATGATGATTTTATTGCACATTGCACTTAGGAATTAGTTATTTATTGTTTGTTATTATAAAAGAAAACAAACATATTGTTTCTTGGGAAAAAACTCAAATCCTGTTCCAGTTAGGAACTGTCAGTTGTCTATACTCATTTACCACATGAGTAATAACAAGTAGGAATGTATTAGAAATTTGTTCTGCTCAATTCCATTAAGATGTCAAAAGAGAATTTGAAAAGGATTTTGTTAGTTAATAACAAACTTCTTTTTTTTTCAATGGTGGGTGTTATTATTGGGAACCATTGGTGATCAGGTATTATTAGTATAAGTGTAGAGAATAAAACACCATATTCAAGGTTTCACTGCAAAAAATAAGATGAAATAGTTATTGGAAGTAACAATTTCAAAGAGCTTCCAGATATATGATATTTATTCATTGTTTGGGGACAACATATATTAATTATATGTTATCATCTAATCAAAATCTTTTTTTTATTTCACCATCTTTCTTTCATCACAAACAATGTTAATTTCTTGTAGATGAAAGGCATAGCTTATTTACCATTCCATCTAAAATATCTTTCATAATTGCTCTTATTCTAACTTTATTCATAACACTTTTTTTTTACTTTTTAAATTGCTTATATGAAAGATACTTTTGCTTAAACATTTTAGCATTTGTATATTGCAAATCTTATTTTCAATCCATACTGTCATATTAGTCTGAAAATAAAATTTTGGACTTCATTAAAATTATGATTATCTATGATTGTTAAATATTTATTTAATTAAGTAAATTTAACTTTCAAAGATGTTAAAAATCTCTGGAGTATTTTTATATCTACTATATATTCTTTATTAACTGCTAACTACCACTGACCTACTTATGCTTTAAAGATAGCCATTTTTGCCACGTGAATAAGTTGCCTCTATACAGAAAGCGGAGTTGTTATATTTGTTTTGAATGTTTCTTTAAATCTTTGAAAGTTAAATTTAGTTATTTAATTAAATAAAACATACTATCAAATATTTAGCAATCATAAGTAAAAACTAAAATTTCACTGCCGGGCCAATACGTAAGTATGTTTCAATTGTCTGCTCCAAAGTCACGTGTTTTAAGAATCATTAATCTTCTTTTATTCTAATTGTTCTATCTTTATTTTATATAAAGCAATGTTCAATACAAAACATTTATCATTATACTCTTTTAAAGTCAGTTGTTGCAGCAAAGTTAAATAATTACTAAACAGATTTTTAAAAAATCATCGGAGAAATGCTTTGTGTTTAAGCAACAAATTTGAATAGCTGAGGAATAATAAAATAAAAATACATGTATAATGTTATAATATGTATATGTAAACATATAGCAAATACAATTATGTACGTTCTGTATCTGTGTGCTTATGCAATTAAAATAAACATTTTGCATACCACAGTCTCCTGATTTAAATTAGAAAATTAAATTAGATGATTTATGTAATTAAAATAACATACTTGTTAAATATTTTATTATTCATCTTAAAAAAAGTTTTTTTCTTCCCTTTACTAAATTTTTTGTTTTATTTTTGCATTGTATTTTTTTTTTTTTGGTGTTAAAAGATTTATTATATTTCCTTATAATATGCGAGGAAATTTTTTACCTGTATATTAGGCTTTAAATGTTGACTTTTGAAATTATGACATGTCATTTTGTTGGTTCTAGATAATGATGTTATTAATTTATAAAATTAGCATTTTTTATTTTGTTTTTTATATATTTTTAAACATAATGAACTTGTTTATTTTAAACTTTTCCAGCCTAAAGCTTTTAAATAAATAATAGAAATTGACGTAAATAATGTTCATAAATTATGTATTCTATATACTTATCGTGAATTATATTAGTTGCATACACATAAATATAAAATAATAAATATTGTCTAAAAGCAAATCATTATTACTATTTTTTTTAAATACATTTTAAGGTGTGTGTGCATCTGTATATATTTGTGTATATAGGTGTCTGCATGCATATATAAATATTTTACAACAATTAATTTGACGATTGTATATTTTAAACATTATTATGCTTATTCACACAAAAATATTTTCAATAAATATCCAATATTATCCCAGTTATATTCTTATGCTAATAGTGATTCCTCAAAATGGGTGCCTAGAGTGTGACTAATACATAGGAGTTTTTCCTGTCCTTAAATAAATTGCAAATATTCCACATACATACACACATATATAATGGTTTTGCTCCTGGTTGACTCTTCCATTATAAAACTATCTAATTAAAATAGAGTATCTTACAGATATATAATACATCTGTGTGTTTAGAATTACTCAGAAATAAAATAGAATGGAAGTATATTAATATTTTTATTAATCATTCATTAGACTAGAGATTATCCACTTAATGAATTATATTTATGTAGTGTAATTCACAACATCACTCTCATGCAAGATAGTAATTGGTTTCTATCCACTTTAACAATTTGTGGAGGGATGCAATCATAAACATATGACCAAAGACATGTCAAAAGATGTATGATTCCCATGATGCATACTTTGTGCTGAACCAGAACTCATCAATTGGCCAGATCATAATCTCTTACACACATCTTTATCATTGTTCAGTATATAAAGTCAATTATTACAGTTTAATTCATGTTTCAAATTTCTACCCTCACAACTTTGTCACAAATTACTAAATGGAAAGTATATTAATATTTTTTATTAGTCATTTATTAGACTAGAGACACTACAGAAATATTATTCATTAAATGGATAATCTTTAGTCTAATGGATGTCTACTAAAAATTATTAATATAATTCTATAAAATGGTTTGTGTCAAACTTGTGAGGGCAGTAAGTTTGACACCAACAGATTAAAGTGTAATAATTGGCTATCTATATATACACGACAATGATAAAGATATGTGCAAAAGATTGTAACCTGGGCCAATTGATGAATGCTGATTGAGCATGAAATGTGCATCTTGTGTATCATGTTTCTTTACCATATGTGTTTGATCATATGCTTATGATTACACCCCTCAACAAGGTATTAAAAGTATATAGAAATGAAAATTATATGACAGAAATATTATTCATAAAATTAGAATGGAGTTTATTGGGGAGGGGGGGATAAAGTATTGAAAACAAATATATAAGTAGTACTGGATTAGACATCAATAAAGATTACTCCAATATGCATATAACATGTTATATAATTTGTTAACAGTGAGTTTGGAATAAAAATATATTAAATATTGATATGTTAGTGTAGAATCTTATTTTTAAATAATATATATATTTCAGAAATATGATAAGTGTATGTAAAAATTATGAGAGAAAAATTACATTCATTTTACAATATATTAATTAGAATGAAGTGGTTTTTTTTATTAATGAACAAATTTTTAAGGATTATTTCAATATACATAATGCTATGCATAGTAAATATTCTTCTAAACTTTGGAATTTATATATAAAATACATATTTTGCGGGTTCATCCGTGTTAAAAACTTTTAATATCAATATACTGACGTTTCGACTTGGTCACACAAGCCATCCACAGAGTTATAACTTTATAACTCTGTGGATGGCTTGTGTGACCAAGTCGAAACATCAGTATATTGATATTAAAAGTTTTTAACACGGATGAACCCGCAAAATATGTATTTTATATATTTAACCCGTGCAAATCTTCGTTTTAACATATATATATATTGTAACCAAAAAGTTAGTCAACAGTGAATTGGTTCACATGGAAGCAAGAACTATGACCATAAAGTCTTACCCTGAACTGTAACATGCTAAAATTAAAGTACAATACAAAACTGTTACAATATAATCCTATCATGGCCAGGGTACACTATGAAGACCTATCACAACATTACTTGAAGGTTCATTAAATTATCTAGTATAAATTGTATGAATCTTTAATTAACTATAATTCTTCTTAACAACTGGATCTTAAAATGACATCCCCAGATCTTAATTTACAATTTTATTTATTTGAGACTCGATGGCCAACCATGGACAAAATGGCATAATCTATAAAATTGCTAATCATTACATGGTGAATATGGGCCATTTAATAATATAGTAATGAATCTAATCAGCTTTATAACATAATTGGCTGTAACTCAGATATCCTCCTGCTCTAAGTACAAAAATGTTCTATAAGGTAATGCTTTGCAATGGAAGGTGAGTAATATGAACTTTAAGTTCTTTTTTTGATAACTCAAATATCAAATCAAATCAATAGCAATAAAACTCTTAGTAGAATAAATAAAATATTTGTTATAATATTAGAAGATAGGTTCAATTGTTACACTGGCTAGCATGTTTATTATTAAGTATTAATATCACAAATATTAATAGAGGTAACAGATTCTGGATTATATTCCAAAATTAACAAAACAAAGTGGAGGTGATATAGAAGGTAAATGGGCTTTTATTGTATCTTATATATCACGATTTACCCCTGAACAAAGCATTAACATATTCTCTGAATGTTTCAGTAGATCTTGCATATATCATCAGTGACAATATGTGCTCTAATATTTATTATCTATTTACTACATTGGATTTCTGACTCTGTGTGTGACAAATAGCAATACCACTGATAGGTTAAGTTATAAAATTTAACATTTATTTATGACTCAATATACATTTAAATAGTAATTGGTTAACAATATTCTTAAATTAAGTAAATGATAAATAACATAAAATATCATCACATATAATTGTTCTACATGGATAAATAAAAAAAAAATAAAATAAAATATCACATGTACTTAGTTCTGTACATAAATATGTACACTAGTTTTAGATAATATGATCTAAGATTTTATTACAAAGGTACTGATTTAGGCCCTTATAGGGATGAGAATAGATTCAAATAGCCAGTCAATGGCAACCCCACTATGTCAAAATACATCTATTCTTCAAAATTATAATAATACTGACAACAAGTGCTATTAATAAATTTATGAAAATTGACTATGATAAGATATGAAATCAAAGAGGGAGTTTGAACTCCAACTCAGCTGGACTATCATATAATTGACCTATAATAAATTATGACTATAATTCACTTGAATGCCCTTTTATGGCTGATGACAGAACATGTGAGGCAAACATTAAGATGAGGGAAACAATGTACACATAATAATGTATGGAGACTCTGCTCAAACATACATTTATATAACAAAGAGCAATGCTATACCTGTGGATGTACTCATCCGCACAAAGGAATAATGAACAGTAAGTACCCTGAGGGTTTTCTAACCATCATCAGAGCAACTGGCATAACTACAGAATGTTCAGTGGATCAACCATCAGCACTAAAACTTAAAGGAAATACAAAATAATGCCAAACAATTAGCCTGGGGATTAACCACCAGCACAGAAAATGCTATATAACATTATAATAGTATTAACACTCATTTTCTTAATAAAATAGAAATAAATTACCCTCATCAATCTGCAGAATTGTAAGTGCTTGCAGCTTTACAAATGTGAACTAAGCTCAAAAGAAGTAAGAAACTATTATAAGAAACAATTGAGATAATGGCAGACCATAGACCAGATGGTATGAAAGAATATTACCTAATATTATAATATGAGTATAAGCACAGAACCAAGGAAAGACATACAGGATGAAGCCATGTGATGTTGATGCATTATAGATACATAGAATTAATCATTAAATCTTTACACAAGCACTGTTCTCTAAATTGACTCTCTTTAATTCCTATATCTAAGTGAACAAATAATTATTAATTACACACAAGATTATATTTTTAAATGAATTTAACATACTTACAAGAGAATATAAAATACAAATAAAACATAAAATGCATATTCATTAAATTACTAGACTAGGTTCAAATACATGTTATTTAAATCCATTAGCTGTTAGCCAATTAATTAACAGTACATTTTTTAAACTTAATGACAAATATAATTTAAATATATATATTTTTAAAATAACATAGAATCTTAAAAGTTGATTGTATGCTTCTTCATCTCTCTTTATATGAAATACTCATAAATTATTTGATTTGCATATAGGTTCTCTGACAATGTGTGATATCTGAGAGGTAGGATATATGTATTTTAATCAAATTATTCTCAAAAGTTAATGAAATTGCATGGCTTTGTCTTAGGATTTATTCCATGATTAAAATATTTTATGACTTTTAATTTATGAATGTTGAGAATAAAGAATGATTGTTCCAGCAAATAATTATCCCACGAGTGCTATAAGTTTTTTGGTCAGTGGTTATTTCTTCGAACACTCTTGTAATTTTAAAAAGATAATTCACAATGTTGTTTATAACATAAGTTCAGATTTGGGACTGCAATTAATTTTTCATCATTCATACAGTAGCATACAAAAAAAATACTGCATTCCATTCTGCACCTATATAACACTCCCATATGTGTTAAAGTTTGTGAAAGCAAAATTGATCCAATGTTAAATACAGTACTTCATTTCACACTTTCACAACATGACCATGGGTGTTAAAGTTATGAAGGTAAAACTTTTTTCGAGGCTAAACATAGTCTGTAAACAATAAGAAATTTCAAATACACTGACCTTTTAGAGCTGCTATACCTGTTATCATGCTTAACAATAATTCCTGTGCATTTCAGTTGTAAACCATGTGGAAGATTATCAGTAGGTAGATCCACAGTTGGAGGACCCAAACAGATTTGATAGGATTTAGCTATACATTTAGCTATTTACACTTGATAAAATTTAATAGGCATACCTGTTAATATTTGTTATGGTGCTAAATGAATATTCTTTTATATAGTTTAAAAAGCCTAAATTCAATTTTATACTAGAGTTCTGCTATTGATGAAATTCCTCTTTACTTAGTTATGGCAATGCAGCATAAATAATTAGTTATATTTTTAATTATAAAAATATGAGTGTATTTATTTTCAAGATAATTAGAAATATTTATAATACAATCTTTAAAAAAGAATTTAGTTTTTAAAAAATGCAATCAACTAAAAATTTCAAAATGTAATTTCCCTCTATGTAATACTTTTCATATATTTATTATGTTTCTATCTTTTTAAAGATTTCATAACAATTCATTATTATTCACGAAGTTGTCATTTAACTAATTAAGGGATTGCCAATCTATCCTGTCAAATTTGGTATATTGATGCATTAATTTTGCACATTGAATTCCTGATTATAAAAATAAAACTAGAACTTGTAAAATGATATCATAATCAAACCATAATTTTTATTAATAATTAGAAATAATTAAAATAAAATTTATACCAAAATTTTAAATTCAGCGAGTCAAATCTCAATCATAAATGAACCTTTTCATATTTGTTTTTATCAATGAAATTGAAATTATTTTTTATCCAAATTTGAAAAATGTTCTGCTAAACACCAAACATTAAAAGTCTGGTGAGAATAAAACAGACTCAAAATTCTCATTAAAATAAGTAATAATTAAACTTACATTTTAACATTTTTGTCATATTGCACTACAGAAAAAGTTTTCTATCAGATATTATTATATTAAGATAAAAATATTAAATATTATTTATCTATAGTAGCAGTTCTCAACCTGTGGGTTGTGATCCCTTTGAGGGTCAAACAACCTTTCACATGGGTCACGTAAGACTATTGGAAAACACATTTTCAATTCATAACAGCAAAATCAAAGGTTCGGGGTCATCGCAACATAAGAAACTATATTAAAGGGTCATGGCATTAGGAAGGTTGAGAACCACTGATCTATAGCATATTGTATTTTTAATTCAAATTTGCAAACATTTGTTCATCTGCATATCAATGTGATTTCTTTCTTCTTTATAAATTAATGCTAAATGCACTCATGGTAAAGTTTACCATAACCACAACTTTCTATAATTATGGTGAATTTGACCAAAAATGAACTTTAACATTAGATTATAAAGTAGAAAAAAAGCAATTCAATACACAGACAAACAAATATTTGCAAATTTAAAGTACAAATATAAACAAAAGGAAAAATCAATATTTCATATTGTATTTTATACAAAAGAATTGGAAAACAATTGATTAAACTTGAAGTGACTTCAAACAGTGTTTCAGCAATGGTCAGAAATAATGATAATGATAAGAGCAGAAGTTATATGATGCATGAGAAAAAATTGAATCATGGACCATAAAACATTGGTCATCTTGAGCTAAGTCTTTCATTTAAAAAAAAATTAACTATATTATTTAGATTCAAAATGATGATTTCTCTGAAATTTTTTACACAAAACCATTTAAAATACAAATATTGTGTTGATGAAATTAATTATATATTAGACTATTTCCATAATCTAATATTAATTGTTAAATGTCTTTAGAAAAATTCAATTTTTCTTTAAACTTTTCAAATATGTTTGTTAGAAATATCACACAGGTTAGTATATAACACAATGTTATGAGTGATATTATTCTCCTCTCTCCATCCTGGCCTCACCAATGATCAAATATGTACTTTTATATTCATGACTACTTAATTTAATGTGACAGTTTAACCAACTAGGCTGTTCTGCCCAATGCAACAGTTATATTGTTTATAAAAAAAATGTAACTAATGGGTTATTAATCACAAATATATACATATAGGGGATTTGAACACAGACTTTCAAGCTCCCTTCAGCTATCCATTCTATCTTATACAATGGATATACATAACCCCACACATGTGAAAAAGATAAATGATCTCCAATATACATATTTCATGCTGAACCAGCACTCATTAGTTGGTCCAGATCATCTCCCACACATATATGTAATCAATGTTTGGTTTATATTAAGATAGCAAATCTTCAAGCTTTAAAATTTCAGTCTATCCTTTAAAGCTCGAAGAATTGCGGTCTTAATATAAACTGAGCACTGATTATGTATAGGTGTGGGGGAGATAATGATCAGGACCAACTTATGAATGCTGGTTCAGCATGAAATACATATATTGGAGATTATTTATCTTTTTCACATGTATGTGTTTAGGTGTATCAGTCATATGAGATAGAGTGACTAGCTGAAGGGAGTTGAAGTCTGTGTTCAAATCCCCTATAATTATAAACACCAAGTATATAAATTATGCTTGTATTTAATATATATATATATGTTATTGAGTTTTATTATTCTTTTTCGTCAGAGTTTGGAAATAAAACACCAATTTATATTGTCATATAAATGACCATATATGTGCAGGAATGTCAACAAGGTATTTTAGATATGTTAAGCTTTTAGCAACAAAGCTTATTTTGAGGA
This sequence comes from Epiperipatus broadwayi, assembly GCA_028023455.1. Lineage (NCBI taxonomy): Eukaryota > Metazoa > Onychophora > Udeonychophora > Euonychophora > Peripatidae > Epiperipatus > Epiperipatus broadwayi. Next base: position 7,397,357 of record JAQFVV010012427.1, read on the forward strand.
CTTTTGAGACTTTATAAATGTTTAATTAAAAGTTATCTGGGATTATTTTCGTTTACAAAAAGTCCACGCTTTAATTGAATTATGATAGGTGAAATGGAATGACATCAGATAAGCAAATAAAGATTTTCAGTACTCAGATAAGTATATGCCAATAAATTATATAATTTTGATGCTGAACAATGAATATGGATTTTTAGTCATAAACAACAAGCTAGATTTCAATCTTTTAAATGTACAACAATTGTCTGAGGTGAAAAGTTGATTATACAGATCCTTGAAGTTCCAGAAACAAAGCTTGCCTTTAATTCACTGTTTGAATTTTAGGTAATGCATAGTCAGTGGCCATTTATGACTCTGATGTACATAAATGACTGCTTCCGGTCATACTGATCTTACTTTGTAATAGACTTGAGTAACTTTAATATTGCATGTGGAAATAAATAAACTGATTATTGTTATGATATATATATATATTAAAGTATATCTTCTTAGAACAATTACATATCACTATATTTGAAAGACTTTTATAAAATGTGTAATATTTGAAATAAGCAAAATTTAAAATAATAAAGACCCTGCAATTAATAGTTTTGCAATTAGCAAAACTTCACCTGTTAAGAAATAAATGTATATAAAGATTTCCCCATCTTTTTTTTATATCATTGAAATGAATTATTATTCAATTTAATTAAATAATATAATAAAAAGGAAAATATATATATATTTGAATGAATAATCTAAAAACCGGTATTTTAAAAACTATTTTTTATAATTTTTAACAGACGTGTGTTTTTATAACTATTACGAATCATAATTTAATAAAAATTCATTCCATCAAACTTTATCAATAAGAATCCAGTTACACTTCAAGGTTGAAAATTTATTTCATTTTTTTTTGTTTCTAATTAAATGGTTGAAGATTGTGCACTATATCCAGCTCCTGTTAGTGCCAGTTAAAAGCATGAGATCAGCAAATTAAGATATTTTATTAGATTTTGACAAAATACCAAATTGTATGATATTTTTTAAAAGTGTGAATGTCAAGTATCTCCCGATAAAAGGCAAAAAAAGAGTAAAGTCATAGGTTCAATATTCATAAGAGTATATCCTTCGTAAACACTGATGAAAGCCATATTATAATCAGGTTTTTGTTGTTAAATAAAATTTAGATTAACTAATATCGTTTATTTTTTAGTTATATGGATCACTTGATTGGAAGAAAAAATTTAATCTTTCTTGAAAAAGAATTCTTTGCCTGAATTCAAATTCTGAATCATGGACATGGAAATAATGTCTAACCGCAAACGAGTGTTAATCGTGTCTTAATTACTAAGCTAATCTTTAGATAGAGTATATATATATATATCCTACTTATTATTCTGTATTCTTTTTTAATAAATGCAATTTTAATAAATGTACAATTTTTATTTTATTATGCATTTTTTAAAATACGCACGTATGTTTGTGCAGACATTTGAGTACTAAATTATTCTCGTTTACTAACTCAGAATGAACAAAACAAGTTAATTATGTTTTCAAAATTGGATTAACTTTTTCTAATTTTATTCTTCTTAAATTTAAAACTTTTTATAAAAAAGAAATAATAATAATAGAAAAATGATTGTAAGCATTGATCTTTAGAAACTTAATTTATTTATACTCGCCAAATCTTAAAACATTAAATGTTATATTTTAATCTAATAATAGCGTTCTTGCTATGGGTAACAGTTAATTATTTAATACCTTCAGCTGCTAAGTTGTTTTCTATTATAAAAGCATAGATTATCTTTACACATGTTACAAAAACAGATTTTATATAAAACAAAAATCATTTACAAATTTATTCTACCCTATATTAAATTTCCAAATAAAAATTAATAAAATGGAAATGTTAAAGTTAATCAATATTATTTTCAAACACAATTCTAAATTATATTAAATATCATGTTTTTTGTCAATTTTGAACTCTAGTTGCTATACAACTCTAAATAACATTCTATTAAGTCAAAAAAATATGTGTAATATTGACTAATGCATCTAACAAATATTTAATTTGTGTGTATATAATTTAAATTCAAAAAAAGATTTTTTAAATTGAAAAACTAAAACAATACACTAATGATAGAAAAATTAGCTATTTATATAAATACACAAAAATTTTTGACATAGTGTTCAAATTAAAAGAAGTAAAAAGCCACAAATAAAATTATTTAAAACTTGCCACACTCAATATTGATTAGTAAGTATAGATTTGTGAAACATTAGATCAGTGTTTACCGAAGTGTGTGGTGAAGACTTTTAGGGGGACGGATAGTGGGTTCAGAAGCATTTGGAAGATGTTCAGGTGGTCTAGCCTTTTCTCTAGATGCACCGATTGTCGGCTATAACTCGTTCTCAAACCGCTAATTTTTACGATATTTTGCCCATTTTACGATTATTTTATAAATTGTTTATGTGCAAGAATATATAAGAAAGGGGGATAGTCAGAGTAATTATAAATGTTTTGGAAATTTTTGATGGATTTTTTTCCCCTCTATTAACAAGTTAAAAGGACTGCAGATTATTATTGTATGGCTAATTTTAAATTTTACTAATAGATAGAAGCATGCATCCTGTGCATTATATTTTTTGTTAAAAAAGTAAAGTAATTTAAGGCCAATATCAGCTGAGAGAATGTAAAAATCTGTCATATCTTAGATTTGTTTTTGTTTTGTTTTTGAAACTTTTATAAAGATGGAAAAAGCTATTTCCATGTATTAAAATTAGAATCTATATGTAAACTGGAACTCCTTGAAGAATTAAAAGAGCCTGAGTGGAAAATGAAAGAAGTGAAAGATAAAAAGGTGTAAAAAGCTATATCAATTGTGTTATGATCAATTATCCAAGAAATTTGGGATAACAGCTGTAATGGTGAAAGAGGGGTACTCAGTTTATATTGCTGTAAGGGTGCTATAAAATATTTTCAGCAAGTGATGGGGGTCTCTTCTGGGTCTGTTGTTTTCCTTGCTATATTTTGTTTGTTGGGTGGTTAAGGGTTTGCTGAACTAAGATAAATATTCTAGTTGTAAAGCAGTAAAGAACTTTATGAAAGAAGGCAGAGCTGTGCCTAGCTTCAAATTATAGTCTGTCCAGAATCGCATGATCGACTCTTGGTTGGCTGCTGTCATTATTATAAAGATTTCTAAAGAAAGCTGAAAACTATAAAAATGTCTAAATTTTATCATTAAAATGCTAATGAAGTAAACTCCCATTGTTAGTGCACCAGCCGGACTCCTACACTGCTATCATGTAGCCACAGATGCTAATTGATGATGATGAACACTTTAATGCCTACATTTTTCTGTGAAGAAGGGAAGTCCTCATCACCTTGTTGTCATGGTTTATGGTGCACTTAAAACTACTGGAGATGGTTAATGGAAAGAAACCAGAATGAAGCTGGATGGTATAATTTTTATTTATTTATTATCATTGTGTTTTGTTGCTATGAATTTTATTGTATTTTTTTTATTATTTGTATTTTTTTTTGTTTCTTTATAAATTATTATTTGATTTTCCTACTTTAAAACAGTTCTACCAAATTAATTTCTGGAATGCTTGTGTGTATGCTGAGGCATAGATATTTATATATTCATATTTGTTTGTTGTTATTGTTGTTTGCTTTTAACACACTGATCTACTTGAGAAAATAGAAACTTACTTTGCATAAAATTATTATTATTTTGTAATCTCTGTGTGTGATTATTGAAAAATTATTGCATGCTGATATGTTTTTTTTTGTTTGTTTTGTTGGCAGTGATATTTCCTTTTTGAAAGTGTTTTTTTCTTCTCGAAAGTGGCACATACAGGTGAGATTTAGGTTCAGCCTTTCAAAGATCATCATCAACCATTATCAATCCACTGCAAGATGAAGATCTCTCCAAGTTTAATCCATCTTCTCTGATCTCTAGCATCTCTTCTCCACATCACCCCTGCACACTTTCTTATTTCATCCATCCATCTGAAATGTGGTCTCTTTCTGGGTCTTTTACAATCTCTTGGAATCCAGTTTAAGATTTTAATTGTTCATATATTATAATCTCATCTAGAAATATGTCCAGAACCAACTCCACTTCAGTCTTTTATTTTTTCAATGAGGTCAGTAACAACTGTTTGTTCTCTTACCCATATATTGCATTTTCGATCTCTTCATGTTACTCCCAACATGCATCTGTCCTTACTTCTTTAAGTGGTCTGCAGTCTCTGTATTGTTCTTCTATTAAGTGTCCAAATCTCAGATCCATAAGTAAGAACTGGTAAAACACATTTATTAAAAACCTTCCTTTTCAAACACATAGGCATATTCCCTTTTAGTATCAAGTTATTTCTACCAAAAGCACTTCAACCAAGTTTAATTCTATGATTAATTTTATCCATTATGTTTCCATCTGTATTAATAATCTGACCAAAGTATTTGTAACTATTAACTTCTACTAACTCATCATAATCAATCTTTATTTTCATATTTTGAGAAAATCCATTAAACATAACTTTAGTCTTTTTAACATTTATCTTTAGTCCTACTTTCATCTGATAACTCTTGCAACATTTCCTGCAATTCTAAAGCATTATTTGCAACACAAATACATCATCTGAAAAATCTAAATGACTTAAATAATCTCCATTTACTTTCACTCCTTTAGGTTCTTATTTTAATCCACAAAATACTTCTTGCAGCACTGCTTCAAAAAGTTTTGAAGATATGGAGATACCCTGTCTTACACCCTTCTCAATGTTGGACTTTCCTAGTCTAGTTGTTGCTGTTGCATTTTTATAAATATTCTTTAAAATATGACAATATCCTGGATCTATATCCTGATGATCCAATGCTTTAATCACTGAAGAAATGTTTATACAATCAAATGCCTTTTCATAGTCTACAAATCCAAAGCATAATGGCAACTCATATTCATTTGTCCTTTCTATAACTTCTCTCAATATCTGGATATGATCTACTGTGCTAAAACTACTTTTAAAACAAGGATGTTCTCTTGGTAGGTGGAAATCCAATGTTCTCTGTAGATGAGTTGTAATCATTTAGGTAAAAATTTTGTATAAAACTGATAAAAGGCTGATACATCTGTAATTTGTAATATCTTCTTTATCACCTTTTTAAAATATTAATATTAATACTGCATTCTTCCAATCATCTAGTACATCTTTATCATTTAGACATTTGATATATAACTTTGCTAAATATATATATATATATATTTCTTCACATGCTTCTTTTAATATATCAATTGTTATTCCATCATTACCTGGAGATTTTCCTTTCTTCATAAATTTAACTGCATGTCTCACTTCTTCATTTAAAATTGTGGGCAATTTGGAAGCTATAATAGATATAGGAGGTACTTGTTCTTTATACTATATAATTCTTGATAGAAGTCTTCTACTCATTTCATGATGTCATCTCTATTTTTAGTAATAATATATTTTTTTCTTATTGCAGATATAAATTTCCTACCAATACCAAAATGTTGTTTTACAGTCTTAAGACTTTTATTCACTTCTACAGTTTTCCTTGCTAGTTCACAGTTATACTTTCTTATATCATTTTCAACTCTTTTCTACACCATTTTACAAAATTCGAGATACTCAATCCTTTGTATATCTTCATATTTTTTTTTTTCTTAATAAATTCTCTAGTCTCAGTAGAAATTTTAATGGTCAATTGCTTCTTTTTTCTACCAGCTATCTTTGTTGCAGTTTTTAAAGTGTACCAGTTATTTTCATATTAATTTCATTCAAATTTAAATCATGTTTAAAATCTACTAATACTTGAAATTGATTTGTAAATTCTAATTTGAATTCATTAGAATGTTTCTGAAAATGAGAAATATCAACTATAAATATTGTTTATCTTAATAATTTTTGTCTCTCTAGTTTTGCATTAACACACATCTTACATCTTACTAATTGATGATCACTTCCTGTGTTAAATTTATTAAGAACATTACATTTTTGAAATATGTATTTTCTGTTAGTCGAAATATAATCCAATTATGCTGTACTTTCATTTGGATGCTTCCATGTCCATTTTCTTTTAACATTTTTCTCAAAAAAATTCATAATATAAAGTTTTTATTTTTCTGCAAACTCCACAATGTCCTCTCTCATTTCTATTACCATAACCAAAATTACCTTCAACACTTTACCAATTCTAGCATTAAAGTCTCCCATAACAATTTTAAAATGTTGTTTACTCTGATCAAAAGCCTTTTGCACATCCATATAAAAATCTTCTATTATTTCATCACTATGAGAACCTGTTAGGGCATAAACATGAATTATTTGCATTTGGTATCTGCTATTAAGTTGTATAACTAATCTTGCCATTCTGTCCGATACACCATTAATCTCCACAATGTTATTCTTCCACATTTTATTTATAATGAATCCTACTCCACTTGTTTTTCCAATATTTGGGCCTTTATAGTAGAGTACATGTCCACTTTTTAAATCAATTGTCTTTTCACCTTTTCTTCTAACTTCACGAAGTCCAATAATGTCCCATTTAATATAAGACAGTTTATTCTTCTAATTCTTCCAATCTTCCTTCATTTGAAAGTGATCTGCAGTTGTAAGTACTTAAAATAAAAAGTCATCATCAAATTGCAGCCTGGGTCCACAATCAGGGGATGTTTAGCACCCTCCATCTTCAGCCACCAACCTCTGCCTTCGTTGGTAACTTTACAGCCTCCTGGGAATAAGGGCTATGATTTATTTTTGTCTGTCATGATTTATATATCTATTGAAAAAATATTTATCATTTACACATACATTCATTCTTCCCCATCAGGCAGCTGAGAAGAAAGACCACGGTGTTTCTTGATATTAAACTCAGAGGTAAAAAGCTAATAAAGTCACCACGCTGGCTAATGCATGTTGGTGAGCAGCCCATCCATGTCTGTTTACTATATGCATAATCACATAGTAATAACAGCTGAAATGAAAAGAACATATGGAGAGGACATTAGGATTTTGTCCTGCTCACTTCCTTTAAGGCCTCCAAGAGGAATCAAAATGTCTCCTTTTAGTTAATAACAAACTCCTTTCTGCAGCCTTTCAAAGATATACTTCCTAAAACTTGTGGTACCAATTAGCAAAGTATTAGAGTTTTGGATAGAGACAAATCAGGAAATATAATCAATTTTGGTTTGATTTCATTCATTTAAATTTAAATTAATGTAAAATAATACTCATACAGGGTTTCAATACAACATTTTTAATCATATTATTGTACCAAGTATACTTTTGATGTTTCACATCATATTCATGATCAGTCTAATGAGAACATTATTTTTTTGTTCATTTGAATACTATTACTTTTTTGGTTCATCACATATTCATTTTGTGTAATGAATGACACCTCTTTTATTTTGCATTTACAATCATTTCTCTCTTCACATACAATTCTAATAGCACTCAGATTGCAGCTATGGTCATGTTATCTCTCATGATTGAGAAAGATGCATGAAGTAGATGCTTCATGCTTAATCTTAGATTTCTTATATATTAATGAATATATTAGAGAAAATTAATTACTCCATTTAAATATATATTAAAAAATGCAAGAAAAGCATACAAATTAAAGCAGCAAAAGAAGTTATTTATTGCTCTTTATGCATTAACTTTTATCCACAAAATATTTTAAAAATAAAATAATTGTTTTACTGTAATAAATAGTCTATTTATATAGTCAAGCTATATGTGTAATATAAATAAGATGACTAATCTCCAATCATGTGCTTTTATACATTTTTATGCACTCACTCATAAGCATTAGTTTAAAAAGCTTAAGTGAACCACTTATCTTAAAGTTTATTGTTATATAAATCAACCTTTGTTCACCATGCTGAAATCAGGGCTTTAAATTATTATATGCTTGAATTATAATTTAATAAATGAATTGTGTAAATTTATTCATTCTGTATCAGGAGAAAGATAGAAAGAATCTCATTTTAAACTGACTATTAATTATAGTACTTATTTCTAACCACAGGTGGGTTATAAATAACATTCTATCTCTCACCTACTACAGAATGAATAAGTTTACACAATTCATTTATTAAATTGTAATTCAGGCACACACTAATTTAAAACCCTGGTTTCAGCATAACAAGTAATGATTGGCTTATATAGCAATAAGCTCTAAGCATAATTGGTCCACTTATGCTTTTTAAACTAATGTTTATGGCAAGTGCATGTAAATTCATAAAAGTACATGACCAGAGGCACTTTATTTTTATAATAACTGTTTTAATTATAAATTTATTTAACGCACATTGATTACGTAAGTAATATTTACTAAGGCAATAAACCTAAAGCATGTGCAATTGAAAATGCATAAGTTTGTGGTTAAGACCTGTAGAGGTCCCTACCTTCACATTTTCAACCACACATGCTTTAGGTTTATTGCCTTAATAACTGTTTTAGTAAATATTACAAATCATTAAAATGATTATATATGGAGTCTATCTATATTTATATTTAAGAGTTTCAATAATTTTTAATAAAGATTCCATAATTATTTTTCAACATTTATTTTTAAGTGTAAATACTCTCCAAATCATATAATGCAGATTTAATTAGCTCATTCTACTTGATTTTAGTTATCCAATAAATTTCAAGTTTGAAAGTTAATAATTTATTATTAACAATCAATCAAAAAGACAAACAATAATGGATTTTATTTTTGCTGCCACTATTGACTTGAAATATTTTGAAAATTATGCTATGAAATATACTATATTGTAAAATTTTGGTGTTACAAGTAGAACTGTCAAAGAATATTATTTATATCAATAAATAAAAAAACAACAACTATGAAGATTATTTTATTAAAATGATTTGATTTAAATATTTATCAATTATTTGAAGCCAGATTAGAATTATCACATACTTTAAAGAAAGAGAAATCATAAATTATTAAAAAATAGACACTTTTTTTTTAAATTAATTTTTAAAATATAACAAATCTTTACTATTTTTTGATACATTTATTATTATACATTTTCATCATATGTTAGAATTTTATTTTAATAATAAATTAAAATGTCAGATTTTACCTTTTAAATTTTGTATTTCATATACAATGGCTTAATTTTCAATTTTTATTTATAATTAAAGAATAAAATAAATTGTTATTACACACAAATATGTTAACTTCATATTAACACAAAGAAAAATAAATTTCGTACTACTATATAAGCAAGACTTTGATGTAGTGATTAAGGTATCAACCTAACCCTCCATAATCTAGGATTTGAATCCAGCCATCTGAATCTTGAAATTATAATGAAATTACAAATAGGATTAGAATTTTTGTTTTAATTAATTATTTTATAACCAACCTAAGTATCCAAGCAGCACTGGTCTGTAAATTTCATTAGTTTATATTTCAGTCAGCCATTTTATAACTAAATTAGCTAGCCATCCAATACTGATTAATAAATGGATATTTCTCTATTGTGAGCTATTGTATAAATGTTCCAAGTTGATCTGGAATCATTAGAATATATCAATGTCCTGACTTAAAAACAACAACAACAACAAAATGATCAGAATATGTTAACATTTTTGTAATATAAAAACTAAGCACATAGATATTTTTTATTTTCAATAACCAAAAAATGTAATTAAGTAATTACTGAAAAGCTATTGAACAGATATTAAATAAAATTATTTTTGCGATAATAAAAATATTAATTATATATATATTCTAAGGGAATTGCTATGTATGATAAACTATCTGTTAGTGTAGATGCATGGTGGTATATCAGTTATATAACAAAACTACTAGGTATGTGGTTAATAAAAATTTTATATATAAGGCTACACTTCTAATATATAATTGAACTAATATATGCATATACCCACTAATTCCACAATTACGCAATGGAATTTTTGTGTTTATCAAGCCTTCATGTTGAAGATTATTTTAATAATGAAATAATATATAATATGCATTATCTACTGCAAGCTATAGTAACCAATGTATTAAAATCAGATATTCTACAGTAATATCTCACCGTAGAATATCTGATTTTATTACATATATAAACCACACATTTTATTATTTAACCAATGTATATAAGATGTTATAATACTAATATTTCCATTCTCAGACTTTTATGTGATATTGATGTTAGCATTATAATTATTGTAATTACAGGAAAAAACATGATATATTATATGTAAGTAATCTGATTATTACATAATCACCATTTCTTATGCTTGCTCTTAACTGTTATGAAGAGTTTTGTATGTTTTAATAACAGTTAAAAACAAGTATAAGAAATGGGATCATATGATGTTTAGTGGTTAAATACCAATTCAGTCTAATAGGATAGTGGTGGCTATGGTTATTAAAGAACCAAAGACACCAAAATGTATGGATATTGAACTGAGTTCAGACCCATGTGACTATATAAGCTAATGATCTTAGATTGAAAATATTGTGTTTTCAATTTTATTCTCATTGTTTTGTAGTTAAGTAGAGATAAAAGGTGGCTGCTAGAAGGTTGCATTAGACCCTAAGATCTAGGTTCAGTGCTCTCAGATATAAAGCTCCTCGCTGATGAAGGCCACAAGCTAGAAACTAGTCTGGGTTATTGGATGAGTTATGCACTAGATAGGGATTTTATGCACAAGCCTTCTGGCATCTGCACTGAGTGGCACTACTGTATGGAGAGTTTTGCCTGTTTTAATCTGGTTATTATAAATGTTGGTGTTTTTTTTACAAAAATATATTTTTTAAGGAGAGTAATAGTTAAAAAGAAAGAAAATCATATGGAAATATTATAAATGATAAATGTTTTGAAAATCTTTATTGTCTGATAATTGATATCTATATTTTCATTAAAATAATAATTCTAGTTAAATTAAAATGTATAGTCACAATGAGAAGTGACATCATCTCGTATACTGAAATTTTGTGGTTATATATTATATTTGTATGTATGATTTAGTTTTTATAAAGTCAAGTTATAATAAGGAATATTTCCATCTTAATTGACTCTAAATGAGACTCTTTAAATTTCTTTGTCAAGAATTGTACAAAGAAATTTTGTTTTCCATCAAGTTTTTTATGTTTGAACCAATGGCATCAGACTGGTGTTATAATATAGAGTCAATAGATTTGATTCTCAAATAATCACTTAATCCATATACTTATATATCTTATAAAAATAATCACATGATAAATTGATTATGAGGTCATCTGGTTTTCAAGGACTTAAATGACATGTAGATTTTATAAAATTTATTTTATTTAGTTGAGAAAATAATATTAGATAAAAAATGCTACTAAACATGCATTCATTAAAAATAATCTGTTTTGTCCCATATATATATATACATATTAGTATTGCAGAAACATTCATTTTATTGTAAATATTTTTGTCATATTGCCTAACATGCATAATGGGATTCTTTTTCTAGTTCCAATTAATGCATGGATGGAATATACAAAATTAAAATGTTCATGATAGCATTAACAATGCACCAGTAGAAATACACTGAATAAAATTAGAATTAGCAATGTGAATATTGTTTTAAATATAAATGTAAGTATAAAACATAGGAGACCACTATTAAGGATAACATTGAATTAAGTGGTGATCATCTAGATAAAAAGGTTGATGTCAGAATTCAAAAGAATATAGATGAAACTTTTGCCAAACCATTTTTGAACTGGTCTCAAGATCTTAAGGATCTTCAAAGGAAAAAAATTCTTTATGGAAGCAAAGGACATAATGGATGTAGTCAATAGTGATGTATTTAACAAGAGAGTGCATCATATGGTATAGTTAGCATAACCACAAATGTGTCAACAGAATCATCAAATAAAAATGATGACCCAATCAGAATGGAAAACAAGGCAGATAGTCTATTCCAGCTTCCTAAAGCTAGTAGGTGCTGAAAGGTGGACTATTGATCAAAGAAAATGCCTGAACAAATTGCTAAAAAAAACAATGTAGTAGGCTAAAGAATGAATTGCGATATGGTGCAGCTCTTCCACATAGCAAAGATGATGATGAATTAGACATGCCATATAGGTCAATGATTAAAGATTACCAAACTAAGCAAAGGGGTTGGAAGTGTAAAGGATCAATAATGGGACAAGTTTCAACAGGAAGTCAAAGTTCACGATTCACTGGTTCTTAAGGATGATTCTGAGGATGTCATAGTGAGTTCTGCAGATGGGTCAATAGGTCTGCAAGATGAGGTTTTCTTCAGTGATACTTAGTGACTCAAAGTCTATCATTATCTTGAACTGTGTGGTGTTTTGATATGTACTTAATCTGATTTTGTTCATCTGGATTATCATAGCATAATGAATAATAGTTGGACAAATGTAAATATACTAATACATATCTATCCAAACAATTCACTCCCTTGCTCCATTTGTATGTGTAAAACGCCACTGACTTACGTAATATTATATATTCAAAAGTATACAGACATCTATATATTCATGAAAATAAATACTTGTATACAAAAGTAACTCTTTGTAACTTCTGTTAAATCTGAATAAAGTTCCCTTTTGAGAAAAAAAAAAAGTATATGTGATGTGATGTGATGTGATGTATTATGGCTTTTCCTTAAACGAAGTCAAGAATATCTCAGCAATTAAGTCCAGATAAACCTGTTAGCCACTTTCTTTTACATTCCCCACTCTAAATTTACCCATAATCTGCTCTATCCCATTTCCACAACATAATAAAACATAATAAAACATAGGAGGAAAACAGCGCCCTCTTAATAATAGGATTTCAGATTAAATTAATCATATCTATTTCCCGATATTGTAAGCTGCAGACGTAGCTATATGCCTGTTAGTAAATATAATCATTTTTTAACTTTATAAATAAATATTATTTGTGGGTGCGTGCGTACAAGTATCCATTCGTTGTCTGTAATTTTTTCCCTATTAAATATATATAAGTCGTATATAGCGTTGAGATATCTGTATATGACTTATTTAAAAAAAATGATTCAGTTTTTAACGTTTTATTTATTTTTATGTAGTTTTTTTATTCATTAGAAAAATCACAATATCTGTGTTTTACTGATACTATTTAATGGTTTTAATATTGATTTAAGCTGTATGCTGGGATTTGTTTTGGCTCTTTACTATTTGTTGACAATAGCTTCTGATAAAATTCTTTCTTTGTTAGAAAGCCTCTATAATCTCTTTATTTCCATTATATGGATTGTGGCACTTCTTTAAACATTAAATTTATATAGAATCGCAAATCTTTCTTCCTCTTAATTAGATAGCTGTCGCCCGGCTACAATGTCCTACAAGTCAAATTTAATCACCATTCCGAAAATATTAATCCTTGCCTTAAGTTTGTTTTTTTATGTATGTGTATTTATTATATTAAGGCTTTTTTAGGAGTTTTACCACATATTGAAGGCTGAAAAGTGGCCATGTCAATAGTGCAGTATTTTTATTGGCAAGTTAAGCGCCACTGCCTTCCACAGGAAGGAGATAAAAGACAAGAAGAGCGGATTGATTAAAAAATGATTAAATTTTTTCATTTGCATATGAAGAATTAAGATTCATTGGTCTCATGCAATCCAGGAACCAGGAAGATGAGGGCTTAATATAGATAGTGTATGCAGAGAAACAAAAAGCAGCTTAGCCATTGCTTTCCAATCTACTGCCTACTTTAATACTTCCTGTGGTGAATTTAATTTCCCATTTTTTGAGGAAGTTATTATACAGATGACTTCAGAGTAGTCGCCGAATCTTTTCACCGCTAACATTTCATATTTTCTTTGAGGAAGTTGTGAAAGCCAGTACGGGCAGCGATGATATTTACTCGCACACTCTTAGCGATTTTCAACAAGAAACCTACTTTTTTTTTTTTTTTTTTTTAGCGATGTTTTAAATTATTAAAAAAAAAAAAAACGTGGCTGCTGTCTTTAACATTTGCATTTAATTTAAGTTTTAATTTAATAACTATATAGCAATTGTGGACGTCAAATTATCACTTAAAAGCCTGAATTGTATACATTTTTCCAAATTATAGGAAGAGCTTGTAAGACGCATAATGAGAGTATTGGAACAATGATTGCAAAACTTGTTTCAACCATAGATTGTTTGAGATCTCACTCTAAAAAAAAAAAAAAAAACTAATGAATTCTTTTATTTGCGGTTCATTGGAACACCGGCTGATTTTTCATGTCTACGTTATAAATTCTGAATAAAATGTGTTCAATCTCTAACTTTTTTTCTTTGACTTGTCAGCTGGAAGAGAACAAAATTAAACACCATACAGAACCCTGTTCCGTTTCTTCTCTGCTTTGTCACTCGGCAAATTAAATACGACCAACAGAATGCCCTGCGCCTGAGAGACAAACGGTGTAACATCAGTGAATCTCTGACTATTCTCATTGAAATGTTTCCGATACAGTGAAATACAAATAAAAGCTTTAAAAATGAAATAATGTCAAACTTAGTCTTTCACTGGATTGAAAACAAAACCTCTCAGATTCTTCTGTAGTAATTGAGCCCTGTGTTTATTCTCTTATATCTATTGCTTCAATATCATAATGAAAAGGCCGCAAATGTTACAGGCATAAGTAATTTACTTTGACAGATGCAATATACGACAATCAATCCTTGATTGGAACTTCGCAACGTTTTATTCGAGAAAGCGGCTAAAATAATATGTATATAAAAAAAGCGACGGCGGGGATATTGAATGGGAAATGTGTTGATCAATAAGTGAAAAGATTATAAATTATTTTTGATGAGAAAACATTTGAAAAGATATATTAACTCAGAATATTTTATATAGTTGAATCTGAAAGACATAAAATCTTACAATTAAAAAGTAAAGTAAGTCTGAAATATGTATGGTCATTCATAAATCATATCGGAGTGTACAATTATTCTAAGAATTAGATATTTAACTAGTTTCAATTGGGTTTGAATTCTTACGAAACGGAAAAGTATGCTAATAACATAAACATAGTCCGACATTTCTGTTTCTAAGGTATATATAAGTGTCTAATAAATAGTTTTGATTACTAATGTCTGAATTTTGGCATTAGCACTACATACTTTAGTTAAGCAAATATATTTAAAACAGAAAATTAACTTGCATATGTACTATTATTATTTGTTCTTCTGCGGTTTCATTCGTTTACACAGCAAATCAGTTATAAATTTGCTTCACGAATTTAAATTCGTTATTTCCATAAAATAGACTTACTTTTATTAAATATAGTCTTTGTTATATATATAATAATAAAAACAACAGATTAAAATTTTGTTACAGTTGATATTTTATTATAATTAATATTTATAATTAAAATTATGAAGTAAAATTAAAGTCGATATATTTTAAATGCAAAATATTTAAATGTGCTGAAATTAAATACTTTGCTTGACATTTGAAATAAAACTACAGCTCTATGAAAAAACATGATCTGCTTTTCTATAATAGACTGAATTCCCCAGGTGCCATAAAATGTCTAATACTTAAATTAAGAGTTCGTAGTAAGGTGGGTTGATGCTTTTGCCAATTCGGATTATGATTTTTTTTTTTTTAGTCTAGTAATAAAATGGCAAATATTATGTTATATTGAATCCATTTAAAACATATTAGATTGTTTAATTATATATTTTTAGACATAAAATTTTATAATTTAATTAAATCAGTAGTATATGTTTACACCATGCACTATTTTAGAGAGAACACTTTGCCAAAACCGTGTATCAAATGTTTAACTAATTTAAATATGTAGATATGCATATATCATTCCGTCAAACATTAGGATCATATGTAGCAAAAAAAATATTTATTTATATACAATTCTTGCCCTCTACATTTTCCTTTTTTTTTCTGTAGGCAACCGATCTTAGGTGGGTTGATATTATTATAACATGTAAAATTTGCAAGATTAATAATTATTAAAACTATACTTACGTTTTATTCTGCAATTTTATGAAAAATTGAGATTTTATAAAATCTGCATAAAAATTATTTGCTAATTTTTTAGTATATGTATGTATGAATTACATATATAATGATAAGAGAAAATAATTGGAGTTCATTATTGAATTAGCAATGGTTTTTATTCTGTGACCTAGAATTATATAGCATTTGAACAGTATATAGAAGAATATTAGGTAAGAAGTTAAACAGCCTTTAAATAGATTTATCAACAGTTCCTCTTAGAGAAACAATCAAGCAGTAAGGGAAAGCAATATTTGCCAAATTTGTCAGTTACAAATTGTGAGAATTTAGTAATTGTCTTTTCTGAATGTGTATAAATCTATTTATTGACCAATATTAGATTGTTTCCTCGATTAGGTAAGAACTGGCTAACAAAAAGAAGACCAAAATTAGTAGAAGAAATTAAGTTTTACTTGGCCTGAATTGGAAAACAGGTTCTATATTGCTTCTTGAGATCCTTCAGAAAAACAACTTTTCACTTGTTGTTTAATAATGTCCCACACAAGACTGAAAACACTATAACATTATTTTCATGTTTCTAAATCAATAATTGAACCTCTACCTATAAGTCTAAGAAAAATTATTATAATGGAAAGTGACAATGTTGTTCAGGAATTCTATTTTGATTAAGAAAAGAATGTGGTTCTTCAAAGTGTTTAATTTGTTTGTAAATGTGATGACTCCATATAACAATAAAATAAAAATATATTCCTAAATCATCATACTTTTTTTTTTCATGTGTCATAGCATCTGCTGGGAAGCGAACACACTATTCCGGGACAACTGCTTGTAAGGCAGCTGTGCTGATCTCTCGACCACCAATGCTTGACATCATCACACTTTTATCACTAAAAGAACTAGATTATGCAATTTTTTTTTGGGACAAAAAACATCTTTCTAAATAAAAACCGATCACCTGGACTGACAATTTTTTAATTTTATTAAATATTTTTTTTTTTGGGGGGGTGACAAATATATAATTCTGATTGATCTGAAAAAATGCAAATGATAATGATTTGTGAAAATTGTTGTGAAAACTTTGGAGATTTCATATGTATATTATTTTCCTTTGTAGAGAGATTTGTCTCATTGTAGATTTTGTACATCTTCTGGGTTACAGATCAAACATATGCTGCTAGTATACTAAGTGTTACTGTTATTTTGACCAATCTTTATATATATAAATACATAAAAAATAAATGAATATATACACAACTTAATATATACTACTTTTCTTTAAAATTAAGCTAGAAATGAATGCAATATATACTTTATGTATTAATGACCCAACTCAAAGTTAATTTGTGTGAACTTATTTGCCAGTAATAATTATTTGGAGTAAATTGAATATATCAATAACTTTTTTAAAATAAAATTCATTTTGGAAGGTGCACATGAGCAAAAATTGCACCAAGACCCAAATGCCCTGGTGTGTATATAAATAATTAAGTACATAGAAATGTAACTGTACATTTGAGTAGTGATAGCTTAAATCTAAGGATAATTAATAAGAAGTAATTATTCTTTGAAATACTTGAGTCTCATTAAAGTTTATTTTTCTTGGCACTTTATTGGTAAATATATAAACATATGGGACCATAAATAAAGGTGGGATTCCACCTTTATGGTTAATTGTTTTGATAACAGTTTGAAATTGTTGATTGTTGATATCTATATTGGAGTTGTCTAAGTATTGATTGTTTTCTAAAGATTATATATATATATATATGCTGATTTGTAATGCACTTAAAGGAAATGTGAAACTATAACACCTCAAAATAAGAGTGATTATACATGTTTCATGGAAGAGGACTGATGTTTTTTTTAATTAAAAGTTTTTGAGAGTGCTACCAATCAATTTCGATTGGTAAAAAATTTATAATACAGATTTATGAATGAATACTAACACTTCAACCACATGATAAAGCGTTTGGGTTCGAAAAGATAGATGGCCATTCTATCTTTTCCAAAGGCTTTATAATGTGGTTGAAGTGTTAGTATTCATTCATTTTATATTTAAAATCCAAAGCGCATGTGCAACAGTTTAATGCTGTTTAAATATTATTGTTTATAAAAAATATTGTGCTATATAAAATAATTGACTTATTTACATACATTTAATTTTAAATAAGAATGACGTATCGTAAATTCTAATAAATTTCACCAGCGTCATTCATTCAAGCATGTAAAAGTAATTTAAAGTGATTATTTAAAACTTCACGCTTTCACTTTCAAACACTTAAGATTCGCCCATACAAAAGCGTTTGGGTTCGAAAAGATAGATGGCCATTCTATCTTTTCCAAAGACTTTATCATGTGGTTGAAGTATTAGTATTCATTCATTTTATATTTAAAATCCAAAGCGCATGCGCAACAGTTTAATGCTGTTTAAATATTATTGTTTATAAAAAACATCGCGCTATATAAAATAATTGACATTTAAATACAGATTTATATAATTGAAAAATTGTGCAAATAATTGGTGATATAAATATTTTTTTATTATAAGATTCTTTTATCTTCATAAACTAGCAAATTATATTTTTATATTTCCAATCTAAAAATCTCTCATGAGATATGTGCCATTTTTTGATAGTTACTAAAACTAAGTTATTATATGACTTTAATATAGTTCTAGTTTTTCAGCTATTTTTTTTTTATATACTGTTCATAATTTATTTATTTTCGTTTTTAAAATGTTTATATAATTATAAATTTTATTCTAATAAGACTTTTCTATTTTTGTATGGTTACGTTTAGTTATTTCGTTATATTTTCTGCAATCTATTTAATTTTCACAATCAGCTTCTATTTTCATGTTTATTTTCTTTTTATAATATATTAATACAAGTAAAATACATACATCAAGATAACTTAAACAAAAATGATATGTGTAAATAAAGAAAGTTTGAATACAGGATTTTTCTGTTTATTCATCCTCGACTCTATCTCATGCAACCAACATGCATGACCACCACACAGATGCAAAAAAATGCATGACCTCCATTATATATATTTTGTACGGAAACAGCACCCATCAGTTGAGCCAGTTTATAATTTCCCACACATATATATAATTAGTGCTCAGCTTATATTAAGATAGCAAATTCTTAAACTTTAATGGATAGGCTTTAATCTTCTCACCCTTCCAATAATTCAACCATTCATTCACTGAAAAACTGATGATGGAACACCCAAAGCCATTGTTGGATTCGATATTATAGTCATATCCATGTAAACATTACATCAATCTAACCCCTTATTATCGGACATTATCTATCCATACAGATATTTTTTTACATTTAGTATTTTGTCAGTTCATCAAACATACCCACTTATTTATTTGCTTTAAGTCATACATTTTAGCTGGTTTCAATCATTTTTTCAACTATCTATTTATTTATCAAATTTATTACTTTTATTTTGTGAAATATTTTGATTTAATAGACATTCATTTTGTTAATTTACTTATTTTTTTGGTTTGTAATTTATTAGCTATACATGAATAATTATGACAATTTTTCAGATAATTGTATATTTAGTGTATTATCATAGTAATATTTATTTAATTAATATTCTAATTAATTTCATAACATTTTTTTACCTAACATAATATATAACAGAATCTTCTGCAAGTAACTTCATTGCAAATTAAATGCCTAAGGTAAGTAAAGTAAAGTAAAATAGCTTTTAAGTAATTCACTGTATACAAAGGCTTTTCCTCCATTCATCTCCCCATAAAAAGATAGTGATGGAAAAGATATTCATCAGATTTGACAGTTATGAATGTCAGAGAGTAGAATAGTTTTTTTTTAAATTAAAACAGATACTTGTTTATCAACGGTTATAATGAGTAAAGTGAAATTGCACTTGAATAAAAAATTATAAGCATAATTATAATCCCGCAGTACAATTTTACCATCATAAGATTCAAATTCACTTCATGCACATGGATTGACATAATAAAAATATTCCTAAAGCCTAGCTCACAGGCATATATTTAATCGCAAAATTATGATTACAAAGTTCATAAATTAAAGTAATAATGAGCTATTAGCTATCGATTTAACAATTTTTAATTATGTTCAAACAATTCAAAAGAAATACTATATAATAAATTAATTAGCAAGATAAGAAATCATGTGACTATCCATGTTTGATAAATATTTGAATTAGAAAATCTGTTTAATAATTGTTTATTAAAATTAATAATAATTGCTTAATTATTATTATTTTATTTTCAATGTAAATTTGAAATACCATTACAAATGTAAATATTGTAAACATAAAAACATTTAATCATTGACCATTTTGATTATTTAATTCATAACTCCATAAACCGGAAGTCAGGTTAGTGAATTTATTAAATAAATATTTATTGTGGTATAAAGTAATGAAAAAAGTTGCATTTAATTTAAATGGCAACCAATTCTTCATCCCCCCAAAAAAACTTTATTGTTTATATATTTTTAATAAATACCTCATATATAGTTTTTGGTAATAAAATATTATTAAATTTAATGTGTAGATGAAAAGAAAATGTAATTGTAAATAAGTTGTTTTTCTTTCCTGTTCAATTATATTACGTAAATGAGTGATTAATAAGGACTGACCGAAAAATAAGGCACATTATCATATCATAAACAAATCAACACGTTTTAAAAAAAAAACATATAGTATTGATTTCTCTATAAGATCAGAACAAGTTATTGTGTGGGAAAAATTATACATATATAAAGAGGTAAAATAACACCAGATCGAATTTGTGTCAGTTGAAGTTTATATGATAAAAGATAGAAAATCTAATATTTGAGTCATTGTATACACTTTTCAAAAAGCTAGCAAAAGTAACTATAAGAAAAGAGAGGCTAACATTAAGTTTGTTGGTAGAATCAAACTAAATCAAGTATTTATAAGAAAAAAAGAATCTAACATTAAGTTCATTGATAGAATTAAATTAAATCAGCATTGAAAACCCATGTTATTATTTTCAATTGTTGTGATGATGAAGTTATTCATACATATATGTTATAAAAGTATGCATTGTCGTAAATCTATCTGAAAATGTAACCGCTGGTGGAATAGTTGACATGAAGCCTTAAAATGACTTATAGCTTACCTACTATATATCATAAAAAATTGAATGTAAAGTCAGTAGCCAATCTTTTAATGAACAGGCTGTGGTTCACTTAAAATTTAGCAAAAGTATTAATATAAAATAATGTGAATAAAAATAAACCCATAAAGGATAAAATTCTATAAAGCTACTATAGAGAAATGTCATGTTTCGTATAAATATGCACATTAAAGGTCAAGTATAAGTTTTGTTCTCCAGAAAAAGTAAGGAAAATATATTAGAGAAATATATTTTAGATCACTAATGGATAAGGCTTTAATTAATGATTAAATTTGTGTAGAATGTAACAATGAAAATGTTTACTTATTTGCGATAAGAAATGTGTTTGATAATTGCCAAGAAATATTTGCTAATTACAAATATTTCTTGATACAATAAAAACTGAAAATATTAATTAATAACACCAATAGGAAATACAAGACTAATATAAATCAAATATGAATCCTAAATTAACAGAAGCAAACCTAGGTGTAATTTTGAGCAGCAAAGTATGTTGTTCTCATTCCAGTGAATTTACCAAGTGAACCGATTACTGAGAAATTTAAAGTGACAATAGCTAAAAGAAGCTTAAGTGACTCTGCAGTATTCTAGTGCAAAGCCAACATGATCACAAGCAGCAGCTGAATGGAGCCAAAATGTTTTGGGAACTGAGGCCAAAGGAAACTGTTTAGAAAGCAGGCAGTTGTTAAGTGCATTGTAGGAAGTAAACCTTATGTAAACTATATTCTGTGTTTGTGTATATCAATAACATTTCATTATTAATTGCATTTCATCATTTATTGATTTATTTGTTGGTATTCTGAGTCCTTGCATTTCGAAAGCACTGGACAGGATTGAATACACAAGATAAAAATTTGAAAGAAAAATTTTGAAACTACAAATATTTATCTCCCAGTGAATAAGGTTATTTTGAACACCATCAAAACTATATTCCTAAAAAATTAGACTATATTTAATGAAAAGAAAAAAAAGGGGAAAGGCAAAATACTAAAGAATAATACTAAACAGTGAAGAGCTTAATTTAAATTATATTTCATATCATCTTCTATAATTATAATTAACTAAAATATTTCAATACCGTAGCATTTAATTGAAATTCTATTTTTTTAACCATTTTTAAATATATATATATATAGGCTTATGACATTATTGTCATGAGTTCATTAAAAGTTCAAGCATCAGAACTGCAAACACCAGAACATATCCTGGGACCTCATGATCCCAAATCATATAGTCTACCAATTGCCTCAAATCATGAAGAGTATTATTTTATATAAATTACTGAAATAATATGAAAATACTGGAAAACCCTAGCAAGCTATATATAAATTGTCAGTCCTTCTACATTTTACATTTACTGACAGTTAGTGTCCTTCATAAGATTAAAATAAGATTAAAAGAGAGGCAAATTATAGAATCCAGTTAGAAATATGCATATATTAACATGCAATACAAGAGTGATTTATATCATCATCATCATCAACCATTATCAATCCACTGCAGGATGAAGGTCTCTCCAAGTTCAATCCATCTTTTCTGATCTTTAGCTTCTCTTCACCACATCATCCCTGCACACTTTCGTATTCCATCCATCCATCTCATATGGTCTCTTTCTGGGTCTTTTACAATCTCTTGGAATCCAGTTTAAGATTTCAATTGTCCATCTACCATCATCTCTTCCAGCAATATGTCCAACCCAACTACACTTCAGTCTTTTAATTTTTTCAATGAGAAAAATGTTAAAAGGAAATGATCACGGAAGCATCCAAATGAAGATACAGTAGAATTGGATTATATTTTGACTAACAGAAAATACATATTTCAAGATTGTAATGTTCTTAATAAATTTAACACAGGAAGTGATTATCGATTAATAAGATGTAAGATACGTGTTAATGCAAAACTAGAGAGACAAAAATTATTAAGAAAAACAATATTTACAGTTGATATTCCTAATCTTCAGAAACATTCTAATGTGATTTATGTATTTGTATGTAAATAGGTCACTTTCAAAATTTATTAATATTTATTCAAAATTTAATATTATTAATTATAACAATTTTTTATTATATTCTCAATTTAGTTGCATAGCATACATTACATTCATGCATGTGATGATAAGTCAAGTACACAACAGAATGGTTTTTTAAAATATTTCTGATTGTTCTAGTTTTGGGGTTAGTAGATGAGAACAAATTTTCAAGAAATATGTACATTCAAAATAAGAGTCATAGATCACATGACCCTATTCTCTTAAGCTTGTAAGTTATAAACAATGAGGATTGCCAATTCCTCAACACTTATTACAAAGCTTGTTGAGGAATTGGCAATCCTCATTGTTTATATGTACATTCGTTTTTTAAATCAAAAGATAACACTGGAATGTGTAGAAACATTCTTATCGTCAAAATAAATAAAGCTGATTTGCACTAGCCATTATATTCCCATGGTCTATCTGGGAGAATAAGTAAGAGTGATTATTCTTATGGAAATATAACAGTTACATTAATATTATTTCATTGTGATCATACTTTGAATAAATTTTATAAATTGATGACAGTGGATAGATTTAGTAATGATCTAGTTACTGACCAATGTTGTGCTGATGGTGTAAAATTTGTTGTCACACTTAACCAAGAAAATGACAGCTTGTCATTATTTTCCATCTGGTACAATATTTACATTTAAATTAATGCACCAAGTTGTGATTATTGTATCATATAACATTAAATGATTAATAATAGCATACAAAGCAAAAATTATAGATATTTTTGCAATTTCATTCTGCAATCTAGCTAGATAGCAAGGTAGTATCTTTGATTTTATTTAAGTTACTGAAATTACTATTTTTGTTGATACACACTTTACTTAAATGTATTTATATTTGTGTTATTTCCTTATCAACAAAACTATTCAGGTACATATAAAATAGTGCACCATATATTATATATTTATATGTGTGTGGTTTGGAAACAAACTATATCAAGGGTTTTGGTGGCTTGGTATTTTCTTAATATAATCAAGGAGCAATGATCATTATTTTTTATATTTGACTTTATAGGAAGGTGTTTTTATAAGATTATATGACTAAGGATATTATAGATATGTTGCACAAAACAAGTACATACCATAAAGATATAAATATTTGCTATCTAATCGTGATAATTATGCTAGATAACTAATGAATTCTCCTCACTGATTTTATTTAGATTATTGAAATCAATATTCTTATTGATACTTTGGAGAAACATGTTTATTTTCTAACCCATGTATTTTGTTTTTGATCTTTTCTTGTTAGTACTAACTTACACAGATCTGTAAACAAGAACTGGTAATACATGTTTATTAAAAATCTTTTCAAACACGTATGTTAGTGCAAATGTTTTGGGTGGTATTATTCTCATCTCTTCTTCAGGTGTTGCTAGCATGACCAGTCACAGTATTAGCCTTAGAATTGAACTTAGTTTCTTAAATTCTTGAATATTGATTTTTAAGTTAACACTCTAACTAATTGAACCTTTGTCACGATGATGCAGTTGGTTAGACCATTACCTTAAAATTCAAAAATCTAAGAGTCCCGGTTTGATTACCATGCTAGTAATATTATTGGTCAGGCCAGCAATACCTGAAGAAGAGAAGAGAATAATAACACTCAAAACATTGTGCATATATTAACGCCTGTGCTATTACTAATACTTGAATGTAATTAAGAAATTTAAATAAAAAGTTGCATGTTTCTACAGACATTCAAGAAGATGGAAAAAATTCAGTATATAATTACTCCAGAACCTAAAGTAATGTATAATATATTTCTGAATTCAGCATTTTCAATCTATAATTTCAATATTTATGATGTGACTATTTATCAAAGATTTTCAAAAGGCATCTCATTCAGATAAGTATATATTTTAAGGATTTAGGTTGAACCAAAAATAATTTTTTTCTATGATAAAAGTATGTGTGCAAATGGTAGATTGATGGAAATAGGAATGAAGGTTACAAAAATGATTCTCAGTTGATGAAGTTTAAAAAAAAAAAACCTTTTATCCTAATTGAACAAAACTGCTATGCTTAACATGTTATTAGAATGTTTGAATATCACATGACCCTCAGAACATGATAAGTCTGTGAAGTTTTCAATATTTATATCTTAAATGGCATAAATAAATGAAATAACAAAACAATGATAATCTAAATCATATTTATAAACTTTACAATATATTTTAAATAACTAAAATATGTGGTATTTGTAGCTAAACTACAAAAACCATACAACTGACTACCAGCTCTGATGCGATGTGTTAGAATGGTACATTAAATAGTGTGTGATTAATATGAATACATATATATTCTCTATTATTCACTGAATTTCAGATAATAGGTTTCAAGGCACTTGAGAAAACATCAGATTTAGAGAAAAATATGTATCATTTTAGAATTGGTATTTAGTAAGTTTTTTAAACACATTTACTTGTATAGTATAGATTAAATTAAAAATTTGGTTTTATTCCAAACACATTTAATAAAGGAAATGAATAATCATTCATTTAAATATATTTATATGAAATTAAAAAAGTGCATATTTTAATTTTATTAATTATATAATGAGGCTTTTTTTTCTATCTTAGTATTTATTGTGTATGATTAATATTATATTCTACCATTAATTTGAATGCATTGCCCATCTATATCTATGTATTCACTGAGTTTTTAATATTAGGCTCTAAGATACTTTGGTTTACAGTAAAATATACATTATGCCAAAGCTTTTCAAATGCATTGATTACGAGATTTAAATTATATTAAATATCAGATTTGCTTTACAGATATTGAATAGAAAGATAAAACATTCTTTTACAGATATACATGCACATACATCTCTCTCTCTCTCTTCTCTCTCTCTCTCTCTATATATATATATATATATATATATATAACAAGAAGGGAGAGATGAGGTGCCTATCCAGAATCATGTGATAATGTTAAATAAATTTAAAAATTTGAATATGCATAATAATAATATCCATATAGCTATGCTATATAAATTAATTTATATATTTTTATACTTTTAAAATAGAATATGGATTCATTTGTCATTATTCTATAAATAAAATTAGCGTAAACAAATAATTATTGTTTTTGCTCATCTTTTTATTATTATTTATATCTGTAAACTTGTTTTTTATAAACATAACTTTTTTAAGTCCCAAGATTAATTAATTTCGATTAATTTAGTTTATTAGTTTTTTTTTTTTTTTGGAATTTTGACGCAGTGTAACAGGGAAACAACACCTGGTTATTTTTCATTAACATTTTTGAGAAATGTATACAAAGAATTTTACATTTGTTAAAGTTAGACTTTTGGAGTTGCCAACAAGAGATAAGAGTTTGAAAAAGTCAGCAATTAGCACGTAGAAAACTTATACAAATGAATTCATAGTTCACACTCATGCCATACATTTTATGAACGTGATTCCACAACTATAATTATAGTGGATTTTAAAATGATGCTTGAATAAAACAACTGTTTTAAATAAGTTTATGAAGATTTTTTTTTCCTGTATCGCTTTTTAATAACTCAAAACTTTTATGAAGAATTCTTAGACAAAAAAGATTTCCAGCTATTAATCACTGATTCACTTTTGCTCTGATTAAATCATCCATCATGAACATCTTACAGTTATTAGATCTTATTAAACTACTGGGAATAAGAAATAGAAGGCAAGATGTTAAAAAATACTATAATTGAATATAGAACTGCATTCAAGGCTTGAAGTTTGAACTGACAGTGTGAGTTATAAAATAGTCTATAAACTAGTATGATTTACCTTTTCAATAGTTTATTTTTCTTATTACAATTTTTTTCAAAGTATAGAAATTTGGTAAGATGTATAATCTATATTTTTATCTTCTGCATGATTTGCTTAATTGTACTTTTGTAGATGCTTATCTATTATGAGGATAAATATTATATTTAGTGATAATTCCAGTCATAGGCTCATTTAAATTTTGTGATTCTAAAAGTTTAACATCGTGTTAGAAAGGTTAATTATAAAAAGATTAATATTTGGATGATTAATACTGATATTATAAAAATTTAATTTCGTGAAACCTTCTCCTAGTTATTTTACACTTTCAGTCATCTATCTGTTTTCATTGCATTAAACCATCATCAATAGATGAAAGGACTAACAGAAGGAAAAAAATATGTACATGAAAAAAATGTTTTTATCTGACCTGATTTTAGATGATAAGGAACATTTTTCAATTAAAAATTTACTTTTGCTACAATTTTATGTAAACAAGTAAGCATATTTTTAAAAACATCTAGATGTTATTTATTATTTTATCTTTTTTTAAATTAAATAATGTCTCAATTATATTTTATATTTTTTGTAACGATCGAAAAATTTAATTTAAGATAAAATGTAATTTGCTTGACTGTTATAAATTTCAAGATACATTTGATACAGGTTAAAGTCTGTCTTAAAAGTATTTACATATACTTCCTGTGCACTTAATAAATAATCATAACTCTACAATAATAATATGTGTAATATAAATCGATAACATTGAAAATGCTTTAAAAATATTTAACATAGTTTATTTCTATTTTAGAAGATATACGCAGTGGGTTCCAAGATGACTTAATTTCTGTCTTTACTTCCTGCATTACCATCTTTAACTCAATATGTATGTTACACAGCAACATAATTTGGTTATTCATAAAATTTTTAAGGTGCTAGGAAAACCAATCAGCTTTTTATTGGTTTATACTGTGTACATAGATATGCTAAAATTATATATTTTTAAACAAATACATTAATAAATTACATCTGAAAAATCATATATATATATTTAAATGTATACAAAGTGCACAACTTTTGCTATATATTATTGAAATGAAAAAGTTAGAGTATTTATAATTTTATTACCTATATTTATAAGATAAATTGTAAATAGCTATCTTATGTAAAAATTACTATTATTGTATTACATAATTAATTAAACATTATTTTACTTAATTCCTAATCATTGTTTTGTTTTCTGCATTTCAAAATCTTAATCACACAATGATTACAGTGATTTATATCGTGGATTTATATTAAAATATTGCCAAATATGGTTGATTGCCACCATATTCATCAATCAGCATCATATCTCTGTGGTGATCTATAAAACAGATTACATTATTACTGTGTTATAAAATAAAATAAAGCTGTTGATAATAATTATAAAGGATAAACTAGGCATAAAACAACTATTTTCTTTACAAAATTGATAATCTAATGCAAAGTATGACCTTGAGAGAACTATGTGTCAATCACGTATTTTTCATTATATAAAATTAGTTCTCCAATGTGAAACATAATTTAATCATTCCTTTTATCTACATTATTACTATTACATAAAAGTAGTATTCCAGTATAAAGCTTGATAGTTAGAGATTTAATATCATTTACACATATTTCCATTACATTACATATATATATACACACATGCATATATTTATATGTATAATCATATAATGATATTTCAGCATACTTTTGCTATTTAAGTAAAAAGTAGACCAATATCATATTGCATAATTATGTTTCAGATAATAAACATATTCTCTTCAGATGTGTTTAATTATTTGAATGCTTATAATGATTGTAGAATAATACTATAGCTTGTTGAATTCTTAGATATTTTGTTATACTCTTCATTTTTCTGAATTCAACCTTATATAATGTTATATATTGATAAAAATAAAAATATCAAGTAACTAGTCAAGTAAGTTTGGTACATCTCTGGGGATAAACAGACCATCAATTCTGCATGCCCCTCTCCACAAAATGGCTCACTCTAACTATTTAATTTACAATGTAAACAATATGTAAATTATTTCACTTATTTTCAGACTACTTAATATATCCTCCCACTTCTGTTACATTTATTGCTAAGTCTGTGATTGAATCCAGTCGAAAGTATGCCCAATACTTCATAATTGTCTGCATTACTCTCAACATGTTATTTGTATCTTTTTCTTATATTGTAATAAAGAAAAGTAATAGTTTTAATTTACACTCTAGATTATTATATAGAAAATGAATTACTGCATTGACAAACACGAAAATGAAAGTCTATTCAACATAGATATATCCCTATTTTAAACTAATTGAATTTATTTAAAATAAAGGTTTAATTTTATAAACACTCAATCATAATTAAATAAAAGAGGCGATTTATATTACATTTACATCTTTTACATATCTCAAAAAACTTTATAACAAAAAATAAATGCATAATTAATAATCTCATGCCAGATTATACAGGAGCAGAGTCTTTTGCAAGTAGAAATTAAAATTGATAAAATGTTAATCAATGTAAAAATCAGATCAACCTTATTTTATATAAATATGTTTTCGATAATTGGTGGAGATTTGAACAACAATAATCATTGTTATAATAATAAGATAACTTTGCGTGTGTGTGTGTGTATATATATAGAGAGAAATTGATTAAAGATTATATTAGAAATGATCTATTTAACATGCATGCATTCTTTAGAAGTTTTACATCTTAATAATATGAGTCTTATTAAATTTTATGACATAGCTCTAAAATCGAGATACTACAGTAAATTATATTAAAAGAGTTATTACCAATGGCAAAAAGAAAAAAAACAAACATTGATAATTATCAAAGTCATTCTGCTTTCCCACGGAGAACTTTAATAATGATAACAACAAAAGGATTGAAAGTCAAATAGATCCAAGTTATAAAAATTAATATTTCTATTAAAAAAATATTTTCATTAAAGAAAGATTTTAAGCAATAAATATTTATGATAATTTAGAAAATAGAATTTTAAAAAAACTATTTATTCATAAAAATGTAACTATTGTTATGCTTACGTTTTGTTTATTATTCATAAAAAAAAAGTTTTACTTTAGACTTATTATTTGATAGTATCGTTTATCCAAAATTCTACAACCATTTCATTGTTTATAAGGACATTTTTTTCAACTAATGTCTATTTTTTCCCCTCAAAGTAGATCATACAAAATACGTCTTAAAATTTTTAAAAATTGCTTGCAAATCAAAATTAAATAAAATAGTTAATAGAAATTATATATTATTTTTGAAGTGATAATTCTTTGTTATATTGGGAGTATAATGGCATATCATGTGAGACAATATAAAAGTTTAAGCTATCTAGCAAGAAAATTTTGTTTATATTTCCAATCTTCATAGTCAATATGTAGTTTTGAAAAATAAAAAAATCATGTTGAATATGATTAGATATGGAAGAGAATTGACTTTACAAATTTTTTTTGGTTATTTTCTTTTTACTTTTTATTAATAAATTTATACATGAGACAGTTCAATTAATCATAAAATTAATTCATCTTATTTTAAAACACATCGCATTGCTTATTATAATTAAAATGCACTTTTTTAAAGTTCAAATTGTACTATTCAAAAACTGCAATAAAATAAAACAGTATATTGGGACTTTAGATTTCACCACTCCTGATATAAAAATCAATGTTGGAATAAAATTCTACCTCACATCTAAAACACCCAGTCTCCCACAAAATATTTGTAGAGTTCAAATTATATTACAAATTATATATTTGATTACATTTTGAGTTATCATCATAAAATGGACTTTGGATTCTTAAGACTTTCTATAATAATATAATCTAATGTTAAAAGAAGAAGAAGGAAAAAAACAAAAACAAAATGAGTGAACCAATTGTACCTATTACAAACAAATTATTCAACTTTATCTACTAACATATATGTTAAAATTAAACTTTAAAATAATCTATTTAAAACAAAATTGAAACAGACAACTCACTATAAATAAATATTTAATTTTAACATTGAAATTTGATCATTTTTGAAATTTGATCATTTAAAGTATATGTTAAAATTAAATATCGTTTTTTAAACATAATTTTATACTCTAAATTGATTGCCATTTCTTTAGAATAGGTCTAAGTGTTTTTATGAAATCTGTCTACTGGAAGAGATTTTGTAGAAAAGTTAAAGGAGCAAAATCTTTTTTTCATATGGTAAGTTATGAGCTTTGGAATATGCACCTCTGAAAAACTCAGTATTATATATTTTGTGAAATACTAGGTATGTGTGTATAATATATAAAGCTTTGAATAATAATCACTATCATCTATTAAGAAAATCTCAGTATCCAGAATAAAGGTTTGATATTTTAATTATTCTTGCTTAATTTAAACAATCTTTATATATATTGACAAAATACCAGTGATCAGGTAACAATGAAGTACCATTAAAATCTAGTGTCTGATTTAAATCTATACATAGTTTATAATTATATTAAAAATTATTATTCATATTTATTAAGTGCAGCAGTCCTATTTGATTGACCACACTTCATTTATTTATTTCAGCTGAGTTTTTTAATCCACCATCTTAGCGCTGCATCAAATCTGCATAAAATTGTCATAATCTCACAATTTAGGCATTTAAAATCACAAAAAACCTCGTATAGTTAACATCCATTATCATAATTGGATTTAAATCTAACTGGAAATAGAAATTCTTTTTTTTTCAATTTTCTAAAAATGCTAACCATTATTATTTTTTTTTTTCTCATGTGTCATAGCATCAGCCGGGAAGCGAACCCGCTAACCCGGGACAACTGCTTGTAAAGCTGCTGTCGCTGACCTCTCGACCACTAATGCTTGACAATGGCTAACCATTATTATAGCCAAACTAGGTAGCTATTTCATTATTGGCGAGCAAATAAGTATTTAGTTATTACTCGCCAAAAATAAAACAACGCAGAATCCTCACCAGTCTGCATTTGTCTAGCTTCCTTGGGTAATTAAATAGATAGCTATAGTGGACTATTTATTAAAACTACTTTACTTTTAATTAAAATAAGATGCAAATGCTAAGGAATCTTATAAATAATAGAAGAAACAATTTTAAGTTTTATTTTAATTTGTGATGTTTTTTGCTCCTCAAACGCTTAAGCGGAATGTAATCAAGAAATTATATAAATCTTTTATTCAGATTTTTGATCCCATAATATTATTTATTTAGTTAGTTTATTTTTATTATTCATATCGGCTTAATTTGCTACAAATATTATTTTCAATTGTGGCAAGTATAGATTAATATTTTTGAATTTATAATATCGACTATTTATACATTTTCACTGATTAGTCTAAATATATATTTATTTTTTATTCAGTAATTTTTTTGCCAAAGCGCAATTAATAATCTATAAGTTTTTCAAATAAAAATTATCTTACTAAAAATTACTTTAAAAATTAATAAAGAATCAAATTTATTTAGAGACTTGAAGAGAAGAATTTTTAGTTTTATTAGTTAAGAGTTCAGTTAAATATGTGGTTATTTATCTTGTCATAGCCTGACGTATATTGAAAAGTTGTAATGTTTCCTGAACCAATCAGGAAACAGATTTAACACAAATTTGAGTAATGAAGGGGAAGAACGGTATTACAAGATGCCTCCTTATTTAGAAAAATGAAAATATCTACCAATCAGAAAAATAATATTTGACCTTCTTGAACTTTTTATACATGCATACATAGAAACATACATACATATATAATCCTTTTATGGAAAAACTAAAAATTCTTTATCTATTTTCCTTGTGAATTTTACCACTTTAAAAATGACAAATGTAATGTTATTTAAATGTCTTGAAATCTTTAATAGGTATGAAAACATTTCAAGAATGTGATGAGAGAACAGAAGTTAAGCAATTAATTATCAAGTCTTTTTCTCTAACAAACAATAATAACTTAAGAAAATTAATAGTTTTAAAAAATTGTTGAAAAAAAAACATACTATAGGAAAATTGTATATATTAGGAATATTTTGTAATGATCTCAAATAATATAGACAGATAATTAAATTGTTGAATCGTAATTAATCCAATATATATATTAAATACAGGCAGACACGCGCAAACATACATAATTACTGATGTAGTATTGTAGAAATACTTTTAGAAATAATTATATACGCAGCATAGTTTATGAATATTGTATCATTAATTTAATGATGGTATTTATATATTTATTGAATACACTCATATATACATTATCAAAACTTTCTAAATCTTAACAGTACAAGTTAATACTTTTTTTATTATAAAAATATAATAAATGCTTAATTTATATATTGATACAGTTATTATAGATCGATACTAAACTTATAGACAGTATAATGGGTGGGTCTGAAATGAAGTTTTTGAACTAAATGCACCAGGTGGCTTCTTATGTGGCGCCCCCTTACTGTCAAATTGGTAGTGTCAGTCAGACGCCAGTCCCGGAGCCAGGGCGTCTAAAACATGTTGCTCGCAGAAGAAAATTATGTCAGTGAAGGAATGATAAGTTAATTTATGCAGAGATAGCTTTCAGCCCCACCAAGTGTGGTCCAGCTATTCTTTAATTTGACACATCCTTAACACCAACAAACTAGTCGGGGCATAGCTGCATCATTATAAATAATAGCAATAGAATGAAGCTGTAGATGAGATATATTTAACTTGCATTTTAAAAAAAAGAAAAAATTTCCAAGTGAGAAACATACTTTTTTAATTATGTATTTTTAATATAATAACAACTACGATTTTTTTAAACAATTATTTATAGTGTTAGCTTTTTTAAATTGTAATAATAAATTTAGATAATTTTTAATAGGGATAAAAATAAATTAATCATCCTACAGCGGAAGGATACATAAAAGAAATAAAAATAATATGTTAACTATTATAAAATTTATTATTACAATAAGTATTCATATAATTATTTGTTCTGTTTTTAAATAAATGTAATTCATAAAAACTGCTATTTATAAAAAGACTGAATATAATCTGAATTATTTCATAAATCATCAAAATTTAACATTACGACTAAATTCCCAATTTAAACAATAACTGAAAACACAGGCTTATTATATACCTGTGTCTATATATGTAATATAGGGTATATGAGCACAGACTTTCACACGACCCACCTTTCTCCACTCTATCTAATAATACTGATACACTCAAGCACATATATGCTGAAAAGATAAAAATTTATCTGATAAAATATGACAATTATTTTAAGGACTTTATTATTTTAAAATGTAGCTTAACACATAAAATTCAAAACATATAATGTAGCTCAAAATTGAGAAGTTAGAATTAATTATTAAGGAGAGAGAATTATGTTGGCGAAGTATTTATTAATTTAAAGGTGCTCGCAAGTTAATGTCGACTCTTCATGATCATATGAATAGCAAGCATTTCTTAAGCATCTACTTTTTCAGATTTCTCCAAAACACATTTATTATTATAAATATAATATTTCATTATTAACTTTTCTGAACATTATATACTTCTAATTATATTATAATAAGAAGCAAAATTAAATAATTTCAACTTGGCTATTTAAGCTAGAATTTAGCTAATCTAATTAAGTATCTACTTGTCGATTTTTTGCTCCATAGAGAATTTCATAAGTTTTTACTAGCGCCAAAAGCATTAATATTTTTCCTAGTCTTCTTCTTCGACACTCTATTTCCACATCCATAGAGAATTACAGAAAATATAAGTTAAACAAATGTAATTATTTTAAGATATTTTCGTTACATTTCTGTCTGTCGCCAAGATTAATCCAAGGAAATAAAAATTGACAATATTTTTTATATCCAATATACACAATAAATAGTCACATTAAATGGACAATATTATTATGGTTTGAAATGTAATCAAGATATTCTAATTATGGTCAAAATGCTGCAATACGCCAAAATATATCTTTATCTATTGAAGTCAATTTTTTCAAGTCATTGTTATAAACATATTTTTATATAATACTCAAGAATATTCTACCCAAAAGCATAGTCAAACAATTGTTGGTCATAGTTTGTCATTGATTGGCAACAGTTAACATAATTTAATCTAGTAACTTACATATATATTTACATCATAAACTTTAATGCATGTCAATGTTTAAAATTTCTCACAAAAAAAATGACACCCTTGTTGAGACACACAATTAATTACATATAAAATATATTCAGCAACCTCTTCCACACTTCTTATATTATTTACTGTTATAGGAGATTAAATAAAGCATTGTGAAAAGTGCATTAGGAGGAATACAGGCATTTTTTTGAAGTGTAGTTATATTTAATATCCAGTTTAAGTATTATTTTTAAAACAATATGCTTTTTGTATTTACAATTTAATAAGGTTAGGAACAAATTTTAAATAAACCATTGTAAAATAAAACTGTCAAGGATTTCTTCATCAAAAAATAGTAATGACAATATTTGCCAGACTAGACAAATACCAATTATGGGGAGGAGTTATGTTTTTTATTCTTGCTTTAAACTCTAGCTAAGATTAACTAGACATAAGCCCATTTATATTGGATATCTATTTTCTTACAAGTAAATGGATTGTCTTTCTGCAAAGTGTAGTATTTATGAAGATTAAAAAGTATTATTATTAATTTTACTATTGATATCTTTTTATTATAAATATATTGGATTTGATATTTTAACTAATATTTCATGTATTGCCAATATCATTATTGTAAATGGTTTTTCTTTGGCTTTTATTTTGTGAATAAAGAGTAATATGGGAAAAATAACATAAGATTTTTAAATTGATGAAAGATCTTAATTTAATTTGACCATAAATCAAAACGTAATGTATTATAGCCATTTTCCAATAACAAATGATGCAAAAATTTACAATATTTATTATTACACTATTTTTTTAATAATTCATCAAATAAACTCACTAGTTTTACTAGATATTTGATAGAAACAAACACAATGAAGACAAAACTAATCATATATTTATGTAGTATTATCAGCTGCATATGTTTTTTTTTTTTTGGTAACTATAATTATTTTTTTTTGAAAGTTACCATTTCAGATATATGCTAACTAGATCTAGTAAGTCTTTATTGAATGAGCTAATAGAAATTCTATATAATAGATATCTTAAAATCTGTTTGATATTTGATTATTAAACAATGCAAAACAAAGCAAAACTCTCCATATAGTAGTGCCATCTTGTGCTAACAAGAGCAAAGGAATTTTATGCACAAGCCTTCTGGCATCCATTGATTGCTCTTGTTAGCACAAGATGACACTACTATATGGAGAGTTTTGCTTTGTTTTAAATTGTTTAATAACAATTGTGTGCTAGTATGAGATAGTGATCATGTGATATTTGATTCTTCAGAAAATTTGTACTGGTGTAATTAAATATTAATATATCAATCTTATATATTTGTTTTATGTATAAAAAAATACAAATCATGATTTTGTTGCTTTATTACAATCATAAATAAAATTTGTACTTGCATCTTTTACAAACAACTTTAATTTTTTAAACCTCACATGGATGATTATTGTATCCCATGTCACTTAAGTGATACTCAACTACAATGTAACATGTTAAAATCAGCTTGTGCCAGTTGAATCTGTCCAATTTCACTCATTTCTTTGGATCTCAAGAACCCAATTAAATCTACATCTGTAGAGGTGAAAGATAATCCCAGTGCGGTTCATTGCAGAATAATCAAATGTGGCATAAATGCAAAATACTCTGACATAAATGAACACATAAAATCAAAAAAAGAAATTAACAAACATCAGTGCAACACTTTTGAAAATAGTGTCATTAACACAATACTTTTAAGAATAGTCAAAGTATAAGGTATCAAAGATTAAAGAAAATATTGCAATGTTTATTAATTATAATTTCACTATTTTAAATATAGACCATCTGGTTCACCTCTGTAAGAATAATGTAAATGATAGCAACACAACTTACATTATTATATACACATCATAATAAATGTTTAGAAATTATCACTTTGAACATTTAATCTGTGATATAGAAAATAGGATTTTTAACTTATTGGTGAATAAATTGAATGATATCACTATGAACAAAATACTGGGAATCATAACTTTAAACCACTAAACCTCACATTATCACCATCCTTTATGCTTACACAAGCTGTTTACACAGAAGCCAAACTTTCCTTACAGTAGTATCACTCAGTGCAAGCCAGAGTACTTAATCAGTGACTGCAGGAAGGTTTGTGCATAAAATCTCTATTTAGTGCCTACTCATCCAATATCCCCAGATGAGTTTCCAGCTTGTGGTTTTCATCAGTAAGGAGCCTTGGATCTAAAAGCACTGCATCTAGATCTTAAGATCTAAAGCAAGCCCCAGCAGCCAGCCACCTTTTACCTTATTAGCTAACTATAAAGCTTTGAGTTCAAAATGAAAACACAATAGTGTTTTCAATTCAAGCTCATTAGCTTGTATAGTTGTACAGATCTGAACTCAGTTCAGCATCCATACTTTTTTGTCTTTGGTTCTTTAATAACCACATTCACCTAATCCTTTTGGACAGGATTGGTATTAAACCACTAATCATCATATGACAGACATTCTTTATGCTTACACAAGCTTCTTACACAGGGGGAAAATTATCCATACAGTAGCACTACTCAGTGCAAGCCAGAGTAATCAATGAATGCAGAAAGGTTTGTGCATAAAATCCATACCTAGTGCCTACTTATCGAATATTCCCAGACTAGCATTCATTGACTTCTCTGGCTTGCACTTAGTGGTGATACTGTATGGAGAGTTTTGCCTCTGGAGAAATAATTTATTTTAATAGTATTTATAATAAGGTGATGTCTAAATAGTTAAATTTAATAGAATTAGACAAATAAATTGCTTAGTAGAGGACTGAAAATAAGGAATCTTTTTGAAATAATCAGAGAGGTTACAAGAATTGTGGTAAAATTCAACAATGACTGTATCCAAAACTTAAAACTGATATACTTATGATTATGTAATTAGAGGGATTTGAACTCAGTATTTTTCAATATGTTCATTCTCTACTCCATCTCAAGCAACTGATATACATGATCACACACATTCTAAAAAGATACATGATCTCCAATAAATGTATTTTATTGTTTGAGATGGAATAGTGGATAAACGGAGTGAAAAATCTTGAGTTCAAAATCTTTTTAATTACATATATAAGAAACATTTAGTATAAGAAAATTTACATGATGACATAGAATTACTATGCTTGTTATGGTAAAATGCACATGCCAATTTCATTTATCTGTGTCCTATGTTTTTTCAGAATGTTTTCCAAAAAGATTAGAATTTATATTATCTGAGACACATAAATGGTTTGTCTATTCATTATCTAGGCAGATTGTTAACTGCTGTAAGACAATATATTGCTATGAATGACAAAATAAGATGATTGTCCAATGAACGTTCTATTAGAAGAACTATTTATTATTCAATGACTACAATCAAAGGTACACTTTAAAATCTCAAGATTTTCTGAAAAGTGCTGTACATCTGAGTTGTTCAGAATTTTGTATTCTGATGAGAAAACCTACCATTTTTACTGTTTATACAACCAATACTTGAAGAAAAATAGTATGCAAATAAACTTTTAAAGGTAACAATGCTGATAAACTAAAGATTGGAGTTAATTAATTCTTTCAATTCATAAAATTGATCTAATTATAAATTTATTTAATGCACATTGATTATGTAAGTAATATTTACTAAGGCAATAAACCTAAAGGATGTGTGGTTGAAAATGTGAAGATAGGGACCTCTATAGGTCTTAATCACAAGCTTATGCATTGAAAGAAAAGAGGGTTCTCTTTTCTTCCAATGCGTACGCTTGTCCCCTCTTTTCTTCCAATGCATAAGCTTGTCCTTGTGGTTAAGACCTGTAGAGATCTCTACCTTCACATTTTCAACCGCACATGCTTTAGGTTTATTGCCTTAATAAAAATTGATATACTGACTTGAAACTTTGGAGAGTTTTTAGATCCTAAGCCATATTTAAGCTGTAGATTTGAAACCAAAATTAAAGAGCCAAGGTAATAGTACAGATAGGTCTTATCAAACATTTGAAACAAAAACTGCCTAATATATTATTGAAAAATATTCATGAGTCATTAAAGATACTACGATAGCTTCAAATAGTCTCAGTTTCAAATAATTCTTTTAGTAATGTGTGCAAATTGTTATTGAAACTGTAGGATTTTGGAATGAAGTATATCAATATAAAAATATTTTGGGGCTCAAATCTTTTCAACTATTTACACAATAGCAATTTTGATCTTTCTTCATTCTAATTTACAAATTGAAAGCCTACTCAGCAGCAGAAATAATATAAAAAGATTAAGAAACAAAATGCAAATGAAATCCTTGAATGCAATTTTATGTATACAATTTGAATTAACAAGGCAAAACAAATATTATTGCAACTATGAACTTCTGAATAAAATATTTAATGCTATTGAAAATTAGCAGCATATGGCTAACTTCTTGCTGATGGTGATACACTGAAGTGGACATAGACACACAGAAGAATTATCTATAAGACTGGAATATCAGTAACATTAATAAAATTAATTATAACACTATTCGATAATAAATCTTATTTTTCAGATTTGATAAATTTTAATACAGTTTTTGTGTTTAGATTCTTTTGCATTTATATTTTAGGTATAATTCTACATAAAATAACGCAAAATCTTGTGGCTTCTGACTATAAATTGTGTCATCACTAGCTAAAAAAAAATATTTTGAATTGACAATTCTGCTCTTTCCTAATAAGCAGTCTAGGATTTTGATTTGGTTTAAATTTTATTATTAAAAAAAAGTCAACAAGTTTAGTATAACAGGCAAAACTCACTATACATATTGCTACACACAGTAAGCTAGAGTAATCAGTGAATGCCAGAAGGCTTATGCATAAAATCTCCATCTAGTGCATACTCATCCAATATCCCCAGACTAGTTTCTGGCTTGTAGCCTTCATCAGTGAGGAGCATTGGATCTGAGAGCATGGCACCTAGATCTTAGGATCTAATGCAACCCTCCAGAAACCACCTTTTATCTCCACTTAACTATAAAACTATGAGTCTTAAATTGAAAACACCTTAATGTTTTCAATCCAAGCCCATTAGCTTATATAATCATTTGGGTCTGAACTTAGTTCAGCACTCATACATTTTGGTGTCTTTGGTTCTTTTATAATCATAGCCACCACTATCCTATTAGGCAAGATTGGTTTTAAGCCAATAAACATCACATGACCACCACTTCTTATGCTTTCTTATCACTGTTTTAAAACAAGCAAAACTCACTATACATATTGCCACCCACAGCAAGCTAGAGTAATCAATGAATGCCAGAAAGCTTGTGCATAAAATCCCCATCTAGTGCCTGTTCATCCAATATCCCCAGACTAGTTTCTTGCTTGCGGCCTTCATCAGTGAGGAACCTTGAATCTGAGAGCACTGCACCTAGATCTTGGGATCAAATACAACTCTCCAGCAACCACCTTTTATCTCCACCTAATTATAAAACTATGAGTTTTAAATGGATTACTCTAGCTTGCTGTGTGTGGCAATACGTATAGTGAGTTTTGCCTGTTTTATAGCAGTTATAAGTAAGCATAAGAAGTGGTGGTCATGTGATGTTTATTGGCTTAAGTTTAGTATAACCACAATAGCTTAATTGATATAAAAAACTTGTTTTAAAACTACAGATTAGGATTATATTTTCTTAATGTCTGTAAGCCTATATGTAACGTTACATATTTATTGACTTGTTCAATAAAACAGAAATATAAAAAGCCCTATTAAGGGCAGCACGTTTCATAAGAAGGTGTTTAAACTGGAGTTTTAAATTCGACATTTACTTTTTTACTAGTTGTATAGTTATATAAAAAAATAAATAAATAAAAAATTATTTTTTTATCAACTAATGTAATAAAATAAAAGAATTTTTAAAAAATCTAGTCAACATTTCTACATCAACATTAGAATGTACATGTTTGTTGTATATAGGCCTTTTTATACTGTTTTATTTTTGATAACTCTTTATACTGTTAGTCTATAAAAACAATGAACGTTAATTTGGCATTTTAAATCTCTTGCCTTTTTGATTTTCTTTGTTATTAAGTGAAATTTGTTGTGTTAGAAGATTAGACTGATTTATTGTGATTCAATTTTTATTTTATTTTGCTAAATTCTATTATCTACTTAATCTTTATAAATTTTATTTATTGGTAGAATAAAAATTAATGTATGAGGGTTTTTTTAAAATCTTTTTATATAATGTGGAAGACAAAATCCTATGTAACAAAAAATCAAGTTTTTACAGTTTTAAAATAGTTGTATGAAGTAGTTAAAGTAATGTCTTAATTATAAATTTTCCAATATATTTTCAATGAGCATATATATACACACACCCGAAACCGATGTTAACTCTGTATTTATTACACCATTATTAATTATTCTCATAACAGAATAATAATAAGATTAGAAAGTTATTGTATAAATAATACATTCACCATAATCTAGTTGGCTGTCCTTAAAACTTATAGTATTGAAACTGTTGAACCTGTTTAATACTTATTTGTATATATTGAATAACCTTGAAAGAAAATATGAAATATTTTATTGGAAGTGACTATAAGAATTGGTGCTATGAAGTAGAAAATGTTTAGATTAAGTTGTTGATGAGATTAATAGAAAAAATTTAAATGATTAAAATGAAATAATGAAAGCAATAAAGAAATTACTAAGAAAGAATGAGATTAAATAGAAAATTAAGGATCATTATTGTCATTTCAACCATTATTATCCATTGCAGAATGAAAATCCTCTCCAGGTTTAATCCAGTTTTTCTGATCCATAATTTCTCTTCTCCACATTACATCAGCAGACTTTCTTATTTCACAACATCAACTCAAAGTCTTTTTCTTAGGTCTTTTACATTTTTGGATTTAGAATATATCCAGTCCTGTACAAATTCAATATTTTAATTTTTTCAATAATATACCTGTTTTTCTTTTATCAAAGTATTATGCTTTCAATCCTTTATTATTTTTAAGCAGTCTAAGGTCTCTGTATTGCAGTTCTGTTAATTGTTTGTCTCATGTTCATGGGTAAAATGTAAAACCCATCTCTTGTTTTTTAAAACACGTAGGCATATTAATAAGTTACTTCTATAAAAAAAGGTATCCACCCAAGCTTAATTCTATAATTATTTTGATCCATTATGTTTCCATTTCTTCTAATTTATGATTATTAATATTTATTTTATTTTTCTAAGAAATCTATTGAACATTATAAACCATGAGGATTGCCAATTTCTCTACAAGCTTTACGATAAATGCTTAGCCAGAACCAGCACTTAAAATATCTCTGTCAGGAACCCCTTCCCAAACTTCTGACCATGGTTTCATGCTTTGGCACTCCTCAGAGAGGTGTCAGGGTATGTCTGAAAATCTATCAGCCTCATATAGCTATTTGAGTTGGATAGCTGGGTTTGAAGACGTGTAGATGTCTGAAAATTTCAGATTTTCCACTCAATAGATAACTTTTAGATAAGTGCTTGGCTTTGGGTTGGTATTTTTAGATATAGGGTCTGAACCTACCCTGACACCTCTCTGAGGAGTGCCAAAGCACAAAACCATGGCCAGAGGTTTGGGAAGGGGTTCCTGACAGAGATATTTTGTGCTGGCTCTGGCTAAGCATTTATCATAAAGCTTGTAGAGAAATTGGCAATCCTCATTGTTTATAACTTACAAGTTTAAGAGATAGGGTCATGTGATCTATGACTCTTATTTTGACTATTGAACATTGTTTTAGCAATTTTAATATTTATTTTTAAACCAACATTTTTAATTTCATTTGAAAATTTTTGCAATATTTCCTGAATCTCTGAAGTATTATTTGCAAAACAATCACATTATCTGTAAAATCTAGATGAGTTAAATAATTTTCAGGTATTTTATTTTTTTTAGGTTCTCATTTTAATCCAAAAAATACTTCCTGTAAAATTAATGCGAAATGTTTTGAAGATGTGGAACCACCTCACTATACACTCATCAGTTTTACTCTTATCACTGCCATATACAATCTAATCACTGCTGTTGCAATTTAATAAATATTCTTCAGGATACAATATATTGTATATATATCTTATTGTCCAAACCTTTGAACATTATGGAAATGCTTACAGAGTCAAATGCTTTTTCAAAATATACAAATCCAAAGCAGATTGACAACTCATATTCATTGATTCATTTAAAAACTTTTCTCAATACATATTTGAATTTCATCTATCCGACTAAAACCACTTTTAAATCCAGCTGATTCTTTGGTTAATTGAATCCAAGTTTACTGTAATTGTGTTATAGTTATTTTAGTTAATATTTTGTGTATAACTGATAGAAAACTGATAAATCTGTACTTTATAATATATTCTTTATCACCTTTCTTAAATATCAATATTGCTGCCACATTCTTCCAATGATATGGTACATCTTTATTATTTAGATATTTAGTATATAACTTTGCCTTTACTACTTTTCACCTATTTCTTTTAAGATATCAATAATAATTCCATCATTTCCTGGAGCTTTTATTCTCTTCATAGATTTAATTGTTCATCTCACTTCTTTTTTTAAAATGCTGGCAATTTTGTTGTTGTTTTTTTTTTTGTTCTTTATTACTAATTATTCTTCATGTATAAACTGTGATAACAGAGTAGAAAACATTCAAAAATATTAACTACTAATACTATTTTGCTAAGTTCTTTTGGTACCATGTACCAGAATCATGGTGACATATTGGAAGTGAACAGTTAATATTTCAGAGCATGCTCAGTGGTTTTGAATTTTTTCTACTCTGTTTATATAAGAATAATAATTTTCATTGTTTAACAGAGATTTGTGTTATTTCCTTATTACTAAATAATTTTTTATATAAGTATTCTACATATTTTTAAAATGTCATCTCTCTTTATAATACAAATTCCACTTTTTCTTCTTATTGCAGAGATGACTTTTCTTCCAATACAAAGATGTTGCTTTACAATTTTGAAACTTATTTTTTATAGCTTTCCTTGCCAATTTATAATTATATGTTTCTATATCATTATTTACTATTTAATGGGTCATTTTAAAATATTTTCAAATTGTCTTGTTTCAGATGAAAATTTATTGATAAATGACTGTTTCTTTGTATCATCTATCTTTGTTGCAATTTTTAATAGAGAATAAGATATCTACAAAAATATTATCAAATTTGCCACTTCCTTTATTTTTTTGCTGTAATATCTTATAAATATTAATTCTTATTAAGTGCAATGTCAGCATGAAATACTTACATAAGGTTAAAACCTTAGTACATGTGCCTTGAGTGCTTAATTTTAGCAAGAGAGACCTCTACAAATCATAATGGCTGTGTACTAAGGTTTTAGTCTTATATAAGTATTACGTGCTGACATCGTGCTTAATAAGCATTAATATTTACAACTTTAAATTGATTCAAAATATTTCTAAACTTAATATCTGAATATTTACTCATTGTAAATTGAAAGATTTTGTTAATGTTTAACAGAAATAGTGGACTTAATCAGTGAAGAATTTATTAGCTTCATGCTCCCAAATCAAAATGCTTTAGATTTGCCTATATAATTTAGAAAAATAGCTTAGAGATAAGAGGGTCTTTCTTATCTTTATAAAGTTGAATCTCGCATTATGATTTGTAGAGGTCTCTCTTGCTAAAATTAAGCACTCAAGGCGCATGTACTAAGGTTTTAGCCTTATGTAATATCTTATAT
Organism: Epiperipatus broadwayi; assembly: GCA_028023455.1. Taxonomy (NCBI): domain Eukaryota; kingdom Metazoa; phylum Onychophora; class Udeonychophora; order Euonychophora; family Peripatidae; genus Epiperipatus; species Epiperipatus broadwayi. The sequence continues at coordinate 7,442,235 of JAQFVV010012427.1, forward strand.
AAATGCAATTTATCCATTCTACTTTGAACACTTTTTAGCAAAAAACATTTTATTATACATATATGCATACACAATCTTACATTTTCACTGTCCTACAGTCTTTTTCAGAGATATGATATAATGAACAAAATAAAATACGTAACTATAGAAATAATACCATAAAAATGTAAACAATATATATGTGGAAGAAACTAAAAATTCTATAAAAACAAGATTAAACATACATCAGATAATAAATCAATATTTATATACATAAGAAGGAAACAGGATGCAAATTTACACAAAGTTCAATAAAAATGATGTTACAATACAGACAATATTTAAAAAGGGACAATAAAAGAAGCAATACTAATAAAAAAGATAAAACCAAAATTTAATAGATATTTTGGGATTAGGATGACATTAGTATAAATATAGTTTTTAAAAAGATATATAGAGGAAAATATATATAAAGAGAAAAGTACTTATAAATGAATTATGGGTTGTAAAAAAATGGTTACATAGAAGTATAAACATGAATATATTTGTAGATATGTCATATTAATGGGAAAAAAAACTTTGCATAATATTTACAACAGTATAATAAAAATTTATAAGAGAGAGTTATATAATAATAAAAGTTAAAGTGTATATATAAAGAATTGTAGTGATTATTGATATAGTTAGATTAAATAATATATAATAGAAGGCGCTAGGTATAAGATAATAAAAAAAATTTAAATAAAATGGGTAAGTTAAAGGATTACAATATTTATAGTTTTTAATTCTTAAAAAAAGATATATATAAAATATTGTTAATAACAGAAAAATGAATAAGAAAATAATAGATATTATATGATTTGAAAATTAAAAAGAATATTAATAAATGAATTAAGGTTGAACTAAAAATTATATGAAAATAAAATTAAGTATTTTATTAAGGTGGAGCTAATAAAATTAAAGTTTAAGTTTATAAAGAATAGAAGTAAGGAGATTATAAAAAACAATAAAAATGAATAATATATTTAAATTAGTTGTTCCAGAATATATATATACAGTCAGAAATATGCATGTATAATTTACTTTATATTTATATTGTATGTTTTATTTTATATTAACTGAATTGTTTTATTTGGGCTTGATTATATTTATTTCAGTTTTATTATGTTTTGTTATATTTTATGTTATTTTTTATTTTTTTATTATTATTTTATTAATTTTATTGTTTACATTTTTATGGTTTATTTATATATTTTTTTTTTCTCATATGTCAAATGCATTGACTGGGAAGCAAACCCAAGCCAGCTGCTTGGAAGGCAGCTATGCTGACCACTAGGCCACCAATGGTTTATTTATATAGTTATGTATTTTATTTTGTTCATTATAACATAGCTCTGAAGAAGACTGTAGGATAGTCAAAACATAAGATTGTGTATGAATATATGTACAATAAAAGGTTTTTTTTTGCTAAAAAGTGTTCAAAGTAGAGTAGATAAATTGCATTTATCAGACATCTACTTGTTAATCTCAATTAAGCTTGAATCATCTTTGAAGTCTGTCACTATTTTAAATCAATTAGTAAACTTTAATTTAAATTCTTGGAGTATTTTTCAAGATTAGAATATTAACAGATAATATTATCTATATTATTTGTTTTTGTCTTTCTATAATTTTGCATAAAGACATATATATTTTACATATCTCTTAGTGATAATCATTTCCCATATTAAATCTATTAAGAATATTAACATCTTGAAATACATATTTTATATTAATCAAAATAAAATCCAATTCTGATGTACCTTAATTTTAATGTTTCCATGTTCATTTTCATTTAACATTTATCTTAAAGAAAAATGAAATAAAATATAAATTTTTCTTCTGCAAATCCCACAGGTTTGTGTCATTTTTCATTTCTATCACCATCATTCCTATTAGCAACATTTTCATTTATCAGTTGTTTTGACTTCTAGTATTCCATTAGAATTTTAAAATAGTGTTTGATGTAATCAAAAGCATTTTGTACGTGCATATAAAAATCCTTTACTTCTTCATTACAAACCTGAATTATTTATATTTGGAATTTCCCATTAAATTGAATATCTAATCTTGATCTCAATCTCCACCCTATTGTTCTTTTACTTTTTATTTAAAATGAATTTCACTAAATACCTATGTTTTTAATACTTGCACATTTATAGATTAGTATCTGTCCATTTTTGAAATTAATTATCTCTATATTTTTAATGTCACAAAGTGATTAATATTTGATTTTTTTTCAGTTTATGTAGTCTTCCTTCGTTTGAAAGTGATTTGCAGTTGTAGTTAATTCAATGGCAGCATGGGTCTACAATTTGGAGATTTTTAGCACCCACTGCCTTTGACCACCAACCAATGGCCAATGAGATCACAGGCTTCCGTAATTTAGTGTTGTCTATGATCATTGTAAATATCCTTAATGAAGGTCTTCATACATCTCCATTCTGTCTTTAAGAAAATACAATTGATATTTCAGCTAAGAACTATCAAGCAACTGAGAGAAAAGATTATGGGATATTTTAGTCTTAAACTAATAAATTCACTTCTGCTAAGCAGATCATTCATGTGTTTTACTATATAAATAATATATGGTAATAATAATAGCAATAGTAAAAACATATAGAGGGGATATTAGAAATTTGTTCTACTCGATTTCTTTAAGGCTTCAAAGAGAAATCATAGGATCTCATTTTTCTTTCTGCTTCAATAAATTAATTCTAAAAGAGAAAGAAATTTAAAAATTAAAAATAAAATATTAAAGATAATAATGTAATGGAAAGAGAAATTGTCTTATTTGATGGTAAGTAAAAGTAAATTTTGCTATAGATAGATTAATACATTGCACAGGCTTAAACCTGCATTTATATATGTAATATAGGCAGAATTCGAACTCAGACTTTCACACAACCCACTACTCTCTGTGCCATCTCATATTGCTGACCCACCTGATCACACACATTAAAAAAATAAATAATCACCAATATACATATTTCATGCTAAACCAGAAATCATCAGTTGGTCTAGATTACTATCCTCACACATATATATATAATCAGTGCTCAGCTTTATATTAAGATAGCCAATATTCATACTTTAATGGACAGGCTTCAAACTATTCCAACTTACAACTCTTCAGCCTTCCATTTTATTGAAAATCTGATGATGGAACATTCAAAGCCCTTATTAGTGCCAAGGTTGTCATCCTACCCATGTTGACATATTGGTCATTCTGACACCTCATGTACAGGAGAATAATCCAATTATACATACATATGTGAGAGATGGGCAGACCTTTTATACACTATTTATATAAATCAATACATTGCACAGGCTTAAACCTGCATTTATATATGTAATATAGGTGGGATTCGAACTCAGACTTTCACACAACCCATTACTCTTACATATATTGGTGATTATTTATCTTTTCAACATGTGTGTAATCAGGTGGGTCAGCAATATGAGATGGCACTGACTATAGATAGACTGTAAATGATTATAAATTTTTTTACAATGAATATAGAAAAAAACTTTAGTTATTAGGGAAAATCAGATAGTAGTTGAAGAAATATATAATAAAATAAATAGTATATTAAATAGAATGAACTGACTGAAAAATGGAAAGACAAAAGATTTGAAGAATGGAGGACAGAGATTTTGAGAAAATAAAAAGTATGATTAAAAGTTTTATTGGAATATTTTTGACTTAAAGACAACATGTGCCTGACAATAATATTGCGCATTAACAAGAAATTTGGAAGTTCTATCATCAGATTTTCAATAGTATGGATGGCTGAAGAGTTGGAGGGTGAAATAGATTGAAGCCTGTCCATTAAAGTTTGAAGAGTTATTATCTTAATATAAGCCAAGCACTGATTATATATGTGTGGGAGATGATTTCGACCAACTGATGAGTACTAGTTCAGCATGAAATACGAGTATTAGAGAACATTTATAATATTTCATATGTGTGTGGTCATGTGCATATGTTGTATGAGATAGTGTGAATAACTGAAGAGAGTTTGAAAGTCTGTGTTCAAATCCATATAATTACTTTAATACAAATAATAGAAATTTCAAATAATTGAAATAATACAAGATAGAGTTTGTTATTTAACGATAAAGATAAGAACAAAAGAAAACTACATAATAAATTATTGCCAGTTTAGTGGTATTATTTATAAGATGGCTGAAAAAATTATTAATTTGGTAAAAAATTAATATATTGTGAAACATTTAGGAAGAATAAAACCTGATTGGCTGATGGATCGTAATGTATTTATAATTGCACCTCTTTTAGGAATGACTAAAAACAGGCGAACATATATTCATAGGGGAGGGAATTAATGATAGAGTGAATAGAAATATAATGTGGAGCGATTTGTTAAATATTGAAATGGATGAAATCTCAATAGATTTGAATAAAAAATTATATAAATAGAGTATTATTTTTTATCAATTATAACATTTTGGAGGTAATTAGTGTTAAGAACAAGAAATATTCTTAATTTCCTACTTTGTTTTTATTATATTTAAAAGAAATGAGTTGACAATATATAGATTAGGAAAGGTTGTTAAATTACCCTTAATGGATTAATGTACTTTATATTTGACTGGATCCTTATTTGGGATAGTATATTCTTTTTTTTCATGTGTCAAAGCATCAGCCGGAAAGCGAACCTGCAAACCCAGGACAACTGCTTGTAAGGCAGCTGTGCTATCTACTCGGCCACCAATGCTTGGTATGCAGTAAATACGGAAAATATGAAAGTGCATTTGATGACTTGTGAAAAGATAGGTAAAGAAATGGTGATTAAATTTAGTGAAGAAAAATAAAATGAATGGTAATAAATTTCAGAGGAAAAGAAGAGAAAGGATTTTAATGAATTAAATAGATATTATTTAGAATTCATTTAGAGTAACTAAAAATGTTATTTGTATAATTGGACAAAAACCTTTGCAATTAAGAAAAAAGACTTATTAAGAAATTAATACAGCTTTCATATAATAGGGTACTAGGAATTGTATAAAATTGTATTAAGATATCAAATTTAATATATGAAATGATGCATTGTGTTTTTGTAATGGATATTAAATATTCTAAAGAGAATTTATAAGTAGGAAAATTTGAAAAAAATATCATGATCAATTTTTTTAGGAGAGATGAAAAAGGAAATAATGGATAGTATCAAGATTGCTAAAATACTTTTCGAATAGGTTTAAATAAATGGACAAGCAACAAGATCGAGCAAAAAAGGTAATATATGTTAAAAAATTGGAAAAAGATTTTGTGCGTGTTTATCTGTATAAAAATGGAATAAGTGTGTTATAAAGATTTCTACAATTGAAAAGATCATGGTAGAAGATTCAGGAGAAAGTATTTCATGATAATATTTAATAGTCTATTTTTTAAAGCTAAACCAAGGCAAAATTATGAAAGAAATCTATTTTAAAATGAATTTATTAATCAGAATATTAAAAATGTAAGCGATTTGTTATTGCTTATAATCATAAACATTGAAAGTGATAAATTTATGAAAAAGTAAATATAGGATAAATAGTGGGGTTTACCTTTTACATTGAAATTGGACTATAATAAGAATGGCTTTGAAACTAACATTATTAAATTAAGTAATGGAAATTGAATGTAAATAGTTTGAAGTTTTAAGGGCTACTTAGATAAGTGAATGACAAAAGAGGAAATATAACAGTTTTTTTAGGTTCATTAACTCAGAGATTCCTGACTTTAATAAAGGAAAAATTAATTATCATAGCTTGATACAAAAAATACTTAACAGTTTTTGGTATAATTATATAATTTTACATTTAAATTTCTTTATATATTGTAACCTTCCCTTCTGGTTCTTCAATACATTTACCCTACCTTGTCTTTACTCTCCATGATACTAACTCAATATAAGACTCTCTATGGGACTTGAAACTCACAATACATCAAAGCATAAGATAGACTTTAGGGATGATTACAACATAGAGGTTTTAACATTGTGAAGTATATAAAATACATTCCCCAATACATAGAGGTTTTAACATTGTGAAGTATATAAAATACATTCCCCAATGGCACTGCTATTATAAAAATTCTCCTGCTATTATAATCATTAGGAAAATCCCCACAACAAACAATGACTAACATAATATTTCATTTAAATAATGACTTAACTATTCTTCTATAATTTAAGAAGCTCAAAATAATAATATTAAAACAAAAATTACATTAAATTGAAAGAATTACTGCTATCCTATGGCTACCTCAGAGATCATACTATTCTATTCTAAAATATAATATAACCATTAGATTGATAATTAAATAATTGAATTGCAAGAGGGATTTTATCAGGATCCAACCATTTAAATAAAATCACACTTGCCATTACAAACCTTGATTAGCTTCTTATTTGAAAATTACTCTAACTATAATAATAAGACATGAATATTAATGATTACTATCTATTCATTACATTCACTTAAATAATTTAATTTACTTTTCTAAGATTTATTCCCATACTTATACTAATAACAATCATTATAGAAGACTCATTTTTATTATAATCAAAAGTTTTATTATACAATTATTATCTACAAAATCTAACTCAATTAAGTATAATTCTTAATTACTTTGCATTCACCCACTACTTCCATTCTTCAGAATTCCAAACCTTAAAATATATTTGGTCAGTAACTTATACTCTGAAATAACATAATACTTTTAATTTTATGATTTAAAATACATTTCAAAATTAGCTTACAAAATCAGAATGTGACTCTTAAAAGCTACTATTAATTTCTATTATATGCTCTCCATTTTGTAATATTAGTGCTTTTCAAATAAATCTTCAAGATTCTTTTATATCTAATAAAAACATGAAGTACTATAAATTCCCTTTAATATAGTTATAATTTAAAAGCAATTGATAATTAATGTGTCAATTATAAATTTTTAAATATAACTCTTCAGATAAAGTATGTAATCAGTATATGCTATGTATAATTCTGTTGAATAATGTGCTTTATTGATATGACCTTGTGATGGAAATGACTCTCAAATGCAATGAAATTATTAATGCAACATTTAAATCAAAACGTTCATTTCTTTACAACAATAATAATGAACAACAAACATATACATCTTAATGTTGTTTTGAAAATGATTAGTAATAATCATTAGTGTGTTTATCAGAAATGGATGGCATCAAAGTTGTGAGTGGAGGAAGTTTGATAATGGTAAATGAAAATGTAACAATTTACTCTAGATAAATACTTTGCATATAATAAAGATGTATATGACAGATTGTGACCTGGGCCAACTGATGAATGCTGGTTCAGCATGAAATGCACCTTGGGGGTCATTTGTCTTTTATTATATCTTTATTTATATGTATTTAAAAAGAATGGGGAAGTATGGAGATGTTTATTATATCTTATGTTAAATAATTCACTAACAAAATAATCATTTAACTGTTTATAAATTTACAATAAAATTATTTACATTCAGCACAGATAGTCATAATAATTATTCTATACATTTAATCTTCCCCATATTCAGTATCTAGTTCTCTTCAAATAATAAGTTCATTCTTCTTATCATGTATTCTTTCATACTAATATTATACAGCTTTGCAATTCATGAGTTATCTAGTGGTTTTCTTCTTAGTCGTCTTTCTCTATTTACTTATATTTTGTAACTCCAGATATTTTAATAAAATTATATTTAAATTATATTTCATATTTAAAATTTATATAAAAATATTGCACTATGATCTTATCAACAAAAATTATTGCTGCTGTGGTAATGTTACAAAAAAACAATAAAAACAATATTTATTATATATTTAAAATGAATAGTGAGATTAAAGATTCTTTTTCATATAATGTAATTCATTTTATGCATTCATTCTCTATCTCTTACTTGTATTTTCTGTTCGTCTTTGATCTCAGATATCATTATTCATATAATAATTTATTCAGTTTTTATTCAAATATAAAGTATTTATTTTGTATATGGTCTTATTACTTTTAAGCTAATTGGTCAAAACTTAGGAAGAAAAACTATAAAATTCTTAAAATATTTAGTCAACTTTCGATGCCTACTTTATTTTAATTTACCAAAAAACTTCATAGATAAGAAATTGATTTTATCAAAAATACTATAGTTTAATAGAGGGGTGGATGTTTCCTTTATTTATAAGGTGTCATATTTTGACAGGCAATCATTTTTCTAATGCTCTTAACCGAATTTTACCATGACTTATAGAGCAAGCACATATGATATACATTACACTCATATCTTTGCAGAACATTCTCCCATTTTTTTCTAATAAACTATATGGGTATGTAAAGATTAATCCCATTCAACTATTCAATCAGTTGTTCAGGATAATATTTTTGTATCCTATTCTGGACTTTCAACTCATCTTTCCCTAATGTGTCTTCAGTATCTATTATTATACTACCTCTGGACCAATAATATAATCCAATCTTCCCATTAAATATTTTTCTATCCACATTTGAGATCATGTTACAAAACAAATAGTCTACCTTTATCATCATCAATATGATACTTTTTATATATATAACAAATGAGATCATCATTATTAGTATTATTTTTTACATTAACATTCACTCTTTTCTTACTCTCATAAATAACATTACATTTTATAATATATTTATTATTATTTTCATATAATCCTATAAATTTTTATTTATCAGCACTAGTTTGTTCCCCTTTATCACATATACTTTATGATAATAAATTTGAAATACCTCTAAAACACATTTTACCACACTATATTTTAAATATATATATATATATCGATATCAATTAAAATATATAGTTAAAGTATTATACCCTCCCACACACTTTCATATCATAACTAATGTATATTCTCATCATATCTTTAAGCATATCCTTTTTTAAAAACAAGAATGAATAATATAAAGGTCAATACCTTTTAACCTTATATATCAGATTGCATATAAAAATTATTTCCATTATTGCTAACTATAAGACCTGGCATTTATATTTCATATCAAACAAAAAAAATATTAATAATAAATTTAACATTAAAATCTTTTTCCCTTTGTTTTTTTATTAAACCCATTCAATTCCTAGTTTAATATTACCATTGTAACTCAATAGATGTTCACCATTCCTTATGAGTTTGGGTGTTTCTTTTATCTGTTTTGTACATTTAAACAAAACATTTAAAAAATAGCCACAATATTAACTGGATAAAAGTTCTGAATTGGATACATCTTTCTTTCTTGACTAGTTTAAAGTTACATATGCATAATTATACTCTTGAAAAATACATTAACGGAAGAGTTTAACAAATCTTCTCAATACAATTTCACATTATTTTCCCACATTGCAAAACTTTAAAATATGTTTAACTAATTCATCAATAAGTTTACTTCACTTATTTCTTCCCTTTCCTGTTATTTATTAATCTCATAAAACTTAAGTACATATGAATAAATTTATTTAAGTTCCTGTATTATAGTGTATTATTTTTGTGACTGTCATCTATTATTAAAATTTAAACAGACTTTTTTGATTATTCTTATGCTTTTTACTGTTCCTTTCTTATAATAATGCAATAAGATTTCACTTTCTATTTAAACATGAAAAATATTAAGTCAACTTTTATCTGTCCTCCTATTTATTTATTATTGAATATATGCTAAACATTTTCTTCTTCAAAATTTTTCAAGCTATTTATCACACATCAGTTGTTCAATTCAAACAGAATATTAATTTTAATTAGACTTATCACTTTCAACTAAGTCATTATTTTTAACATCCGGTAAAATATTTTTATTGAAAATTTATTTCTAGAGATTTTAGGCTTGTTTCTCATTTTTAATGTATGACTAATAAAAATATTTAATTTGACAGAAATAAACAAATGTTATCTTACATGAATGCAGATATATCTTTCTTTAAGGAAATGTAATTGTCTTTTCTTTCTCATGGTTATCCTAAATAAGAATAACTACTTTTGTTTTTCTTTTAAACTTTTTTTAGATATTAGTTATAAGCAAACAATCAGGATTGCAATTAGGTCATAATAAAGAAATTGGTTTGAACTCACTCCATGACATTAACAATTTCTATAAATATATTATATCCTTAGACAGCCTTTAAAATATATTTTTCCATTTAAAACTTTAAATATTTTTAAAACTTTTTATAATTTTACCAAGAAATGAAATTGAAACAGCTCCTTGCTTTATTTTTTTATATGAATCTGTATCTTTTTATTGTCTGCTAATAACCCTGAGATAAAGTGACATCAGAAAACTACTTACTTAAATCTCATTGGTCAATATCTTAAATCAACTATTGCAACTTTCAAATAAATATTTTTCTGTCTCCATTTAAAATAATTAAAATCAATAATATTTTACAAATGAAATTAATTTAAATCTTTTCTTTAAGTATAATCATATTTTAATATATAATATTATTAATTGAATTTAAATATAAAGTTTAATAATAAACAATTATACTTAAAATATATTATTACAATAATTTTAAAATAAATTATCTTGTAATCTCTAATTCTTCCTTCTTTTATTCATTACAATTCTATATATTTATCTTTTAAAGGAGCATTACAATAAAATAAAGCCGAATTTATAAGTAATGATGTTTATTTAGATTGACAAGTATTGTATTGAAATTATATAGTAGATTATAATATAAATGATTATAAATAATGATCGTTATTAAATCTCTACAGAATTCTATCTTTAATCTTTATGTATTAAGTCATTTATTCATGAATATACATTTTGTATTCTATTCCTACCATAGATAACCAATCAAAAGATTAATATATATATATATTATTTTTAGCATATAAGATTTTTCTGAATTGGATTATGTTTTGACTAACAAAATATATATTTCAAGATTGTAATATTATTAAATTCGACACAATTATCAATTAGTGAGATGTAAGATACAAGTTAATGCACAACTAGAGAGACAAAAGTTCTTAAGAAAACAATTTTCACAGTTGATATTCCTAATCTTCAGAAACATTCCAATGAATTTAAATTAGAATTAGTAAATCATTTTCAAATATTAACAGATTTTGAACATGATTCACATTTGAATGAAATCAATAGAAAGATAACTAATACATTTTTAAAAACTGCATCAGAGGTTGTACAAAAACGCAGCTAGTGACCAGTAAAATTTCTAGTGAGACAAGACAATTTATGAAGAAAAGAAGGAATATAAAAATGATATATTAAGAATGATTGCATATCTATCTGGAATTTTGTAAAGTGGTGCAAAAAAGGTTGATAATAATATGAGAAAACATATTTGTGAATTAGTAATGAAAGCTACAGAAGAGAATAAAAGTCTCAAGAATGTAAATCAACATCTTGATATTGGTTTAAAAATACCTTATTTCTGCAATAAGTAAAAAGATGGAACTATTACTAAAAGAGAGATGACATCATGAAAAGTGTAGAAGAGGTTTATCAAACATTGTATAGCAATAAAAAACAAGGAAAACCATCTCCTACAACTATTATATTTTCTGAATTGCCTAGGATTTTGAATGAAAAAGTGAGAGATGCAATAAAATTTATGAAGAGAGGAAAAGCTCAAGTAATGATGAAATTATAATCGTTATCTTAAAAGAAGCTGGTGAAGAAATAGAAAATTTTTGGGCAAAGTTAAATAGTAAAGATCTTCCAGGTGATTGGAAGAATGCAATATTAATATTTTAAATAAGTGTTAAAGAATATATTAAAAATTACAGACCTATCAGTTTTTTATCTGTTCAATACAAAATTTTTACCAAATAATTGCAGCTCATGTACTAAAAGAACAAGCTGGATTTAAAAGTGTTTATAGTATGATGGATCATATCCAAGTATTGAGAGAAGTTATAGAATGTACCAATGAATACGAGTTGTCATTATGCTTTAAATTTGTATACTATGAAAACAAATTTAATTCTATAAGCATTTCTTCAGTGATTAAAGCATTGGATCATCAAGGTATAGATCCAGGATATTGTAATATTCTGAAGAATATTAAAAAAATGCAAAAGCAACAATTAGATTACATAATGATACTTAAAAAATTAACATTGAGAAGGGGGTATGACAGGATGTTTCCATATCTCCAAAACTTTTTATGATAGTTTTGCAAGAAGTATTTTGTGCATTAAAAGGGGAAGCCAAGGGTCTGAAAGTAAATAGAGATTATTTAAGTCATCTAGAGTTTTCAGAAGATGTTTTTGCAGATAATGTTTTACAGTTACAAAAAATGTTGGAACCATTATCAGATGAGTCAAGTGTTAATGGCCTAGCAGTTAGCATAGCTGCCTTCCAAACAGCTGGACCAGGTTCGCTTCCCAGTCAATGCTTTGACATATGGGAAAAAAAAATAGAAATATAGATAAATGTTAAAAAGACTATAGTAATGTTCAATGGATTTTCTCAAAATAAGCAAATAAAGATCGATAATGATGAGTTACAAGAAGTTAACAACTATAAATATATTGGTTAGACAACTACTACAGATGGAAACTAATGAATGAAATTAATCATAGATTTAAACTTGGTTGGAGTGCTTTTGGTAGAAATAATTTAATATTAAAAGGAAATATGCCTTTGTGTTTGAAATGAAGGTTATTAATAAATGTGTCCTACCAGTTCTTACTTATAGATATGAGACTTAATAACAAAAGATTAATACAGTGTATTCAGACCACCCAACAAAATATGGAGATGAATAAGAAGAATAAATCACAAACAAAATACATGGGTGAGAGAACAAACATATGTCAAGAATAAAATGACTGAAGTGGAATCGGATTGGATATATTGCTAAAAGGGATGATAATAGATGAACAGTTGAAATCTTATACTGTATTTGAAAAGATTATAAAAGATCTAAAATAAGACCACATATAAGATAAATGAAATAAGGAAATGTGTTTGGAGTGATACGGCGAAGAGAGGCTAGAAATCGGAGAAGATGGATTGAACTTGGAGAGATCTTCATTCTGCAGTGGATTGATAATGCTTGAAAATGGTGATTAAAAATTATGAAATAGTTTCTAATAGGAATATTATAATTTACCAGTTAGACAAAGTTAGTTATATTGAGACGGATACCTTTGCTTTTAATCAGCTACAGGACTTCCACGACATCTATTCGTACGATTATTAATAATAAACAAAATAGCGATATTAAAATAAATTATATTGTTAGAGTAGTGGATAATCGCTCGAGTATCAATTTTAAACACATGCTGATTTCATAGCTTTTTAAATCTGCATTTGTTTTACTATTTATAAAGTTGCGATAAAAGATTATATGCATCTTGTGAGCATTTATATATGTGTGTATATTGCATTTTTAAAAAAAGGTAAATCGGTAGTGCGAATGGTATCTATTATTTTATTTAACTTTATATTCAAAATTCTTTTTTTTTCTTTTAAAGTCATTATCTGATAGAATTATTCATTTCACAATGACAATTTTCTTTTCACGTTGTATGCCTATTTTCAAATATTTATACTGGCGGATAAAAAGTAGAAACATAAAATTAAAAAAATAAAAAGGTGAATTTTATTTTCAATTAATGAATTTATACTTCTTTTTTTTTCAAAGAAAAAAATAGTCATTCAAAATTCATTATCTTTTTGTATAATGTTGATATTTTACTGATGATGGTATAATAAAATAGATTTTAATATCAATGATTTATTGGCTTTCGTACTAATGAAGTGAAATTTCCTTACAAAATATTTAACCTGTATTAAAAACTTAAAATTTCTTAATTTATATCGTAGAAAAAACTTACATTTTTTTATAAAATTAATTATGTTTTCATTTCACCAGCTGCTTCAAATTTTGCTAAATTACTACACATTTATAAATGTCTTTTTGCATCATACAAAAATAAAAAAATCAATTGATATTTATATCGTAGGTGCATTAAAATTAATTTTCAGTTTTCATAAATGCCTAAGAATGCATAAAAAACTATAATTAATACGTATTATGAAAAGTATATATACTGTAATTGTAAACAGCTTATTGTTATAGATCATGGCACTTCATAATAACTAACATAGGTTTAAACAAACAAAATCTGAGGTGTATTTTTTCAGCAATGCCCTATTTGTAATAATACTATTACAAAAATAACTTAATTATCAACTCATAGAAGTTGATATTGTTGTTTAATAACACTTCTAGGATTATATAATTTGATAAAGATATCATTTTATGGAAAGAGCCTCAGAGAGCAGAAATATATCTGCTTTGCATGTTATAATCAGGAATCCAAGTCAAATGATCTTTTTTTTTAAAAAAAAAAAAACCTGGTGAGTACAATCTTCTTCATAATTTATTTATGAAGTGTGGTTGGATTTTTTTTTTTTCTGCAATGGGTTATTTATTTAAAAATGTTATTTTATTCTTTTCACTTTATTATACAATATACATTTTATTGTTCAATCTTCACAAATCCCAGGATATGAAGATTAATGGTTCTTTAAGACTAAAAAATGTATTACCAACTAGAACACCTTTCTGTACTGTGAAGTGATTTCAAATAACTGCATTTAATAATATATTATTTTGGCTGACCCATATTTGGATAAGGATGTCCAGTTTAATGAAATTAAAACATCACTTTGTAATGTTAAAAAGAGAATGGTTTGGTCCATTGAGATCTCTGAAAAATTTAACTGTTGGAATTTTTAAAAACATATGGACATACTACATATTGTTATTTTATAATATTTTTATTTTTCCAATGTACATAAATATATTGGAGATTGGAAATGGGCAATATTTATAATGAAATATCATTGATATCCATTAAATCAATTGATCTCAAGCAACTGATTATAATTAAAATTGTATATTTATTCTTATTAGGAAACTTTTTCAAAATATTTATTTTTAAATAAAAAAGTTTTATTTCATTTTTAAGCTTTTGTTTTATTTTCACATGTTGGAAAATGCAATATTTCAAAAAATTTCATGCAGTTTATTTGATGTAATAATAATTAATTTTAGATATACTTATGGTTACATTACGTACTGGAAGAATATTACTGATTAAGAAAGGAAGAACAGACCATGAAAGGGCTATTGATTTGTTTAAGATAACATAAAACTTTCTTTATGAAAGTAGATCAAGACCATCTTGAAGTTATTTTATGCCATAACATATCTTTCTGAAGGATTTACTTTGGTTTACAATCAATGGTACAAAGAGTGGGTTTTAATATGGCTACTTCAATTTTTTTATTTTCACAAATAATACAAATGTTTTTGCTTTAATATATGTATGATTTAAGACAAACTAGATTTACTTCACCAAAACTTAAAGGTTATATTGACATGGTCATAAGAGTAGTTGAAAAGGGTTACTCCCAAAATACTGCTTGACAATGGCATTAATTTTATTAAGGGAAACAATATGATCATATTGAAAATCCTTTTTCCATTAATTTGTGGAAAGTAAAAATGCATTAATGGTTTACATTTCAATTTTATCAATAATGAATTTATTAAGATATAGGTACACGATTATTAAATCTTCTCCTTATAATTCAGTAACTTCTAGTGATGAACATAAAGAAATGAGGTTTCTTCTTTATATTGTGCTTCCTTCACAAGTGTTTTGTTAGCATTCTGAATTGTAAATAAAGTAAATTTGTCATTCAATAAATGTAGTAAAAAATGTCATGCATTTCTCATGCATATGATACATCATGCTATAGATAATTTATTTCCCTTTAAAATAATAGTTTTCAAGATTTTTTTTTTTTTTAGGATTTTTTTTGTAAAAGTTATTTATATTTTTAAAAACTTTCTTTTTTATATATAGAATGAAATTACTGTTTACAGAATCTGTAAAATTATTTATAAATATGAATCGAAAATGATGTTCTGCAGTGTAAGTATACCTAAAGTTAAAGGGTATTTTATTAACTCCAAATATATTTAAAATAATAATAAATAATGATTTCAGGGAATTGATAATAACAGTAAGGTTCATGGGATTATAAATTAATATGGGATGAGTGAATGTACAAAATAACTACTATAAACTTATAAAATGAAAAACAGTCCAACTTTTATTTACATCATTGATAAACAATAATAAACAAATGTCATTAATAATTTAATGGCTCCGATTCAACTTAGGGCACTGTTACAAATAGCTTTTTAAATAACTGTTGCTACATAAAAAATTTTCATAGAATTCAAAATAAAATATTCAAGTAAGTGAAACAAACAAAACGATATTATAATTTCACAATACTTAAATTATATACAGTTATATAATGAATGGAAACATAGATAATATTTGTGCTAACTATCTAGTTATATTTACATTCACACATTGTAATGTATGTGCACATAGCGGTATCAGTGAAAGTAATATTATAAAAGATGTTTTATCTGGCCAGTAAACATATTGTTTCTGAATGTGCTAGAACAAAAAAAAAAATATGCATGCATATTAAAAAATAATACATCAAGTTTTATTAAATTTTGGAAAATGTCTTTTTAATTGTGTTTTACTTAAAAGAGTTATTTATTCAAAACCTTGTGATTAGTGAAATTTGACACAAATAGTGAATGAATTCCTTCCGATTGTTATTTCTTTGTATTATGTAAATTGTAAATTGTTGTTGTAGCTTGTAGGATGATGCAATTTTCTAGAAATTTCCATTTTGTCTATCAAAATCATAAACAACTTCTCTCAAAGAATTTTGGTATAGCTATGATAAAATAATCTATTTTATAATAGAATAAATTTCCCATATCACAATTTCTTAAGAATGAATTTTGCAGGATATCATTCATCATCAAAATTTTGAAAAGTTTGTAGATAGGATTTTTTTATAATGGTGATAGCTAAACTCCTGAATGCATGTGAACAATATAATTATCAAATATAGGCAAGACCTGAAAGGAATAAGGCATTGACCCTTTTCTACTTAACTTTAGTATGTATCCTATTGTGAAAATTACATCTTGAATCATTTAATTGTATAAAATAATTATTCAAAATATATGTATATTTAATATTAAAATTAATAGTGTGCATGTAATCATAAAAATATGACCAAAGGCATGTGAAAGATATCTATGATTCCCAAGATGCACATTTGGTGCTGAACTGGCACTTATCAATTGGCCCAAACCACAATCTTTTACATATACTTTTATCATTGTTTAGTATATTTGTAGATATCAAATTATCAAAACATCTTGTGAGGATGTAAATATGATCAAAGACAATTTTTAAAAAGGAAATAAGTAATGCATTGATAAATTATTCTTAATCAAATAAAATGGGTAATTTAGAAAAACTCAGAAACTAAGAGTATTGGATTAATTATAATTTACATGTATTAGTTAATATAGTTTTGAGGTTGGAATGTCTGTGCATTTAAAATATACTCAAATGTAATAATTGTTTTTGCAAATATACATAAAGTAAATAAAATCATTTATTTAATAAATATGTACAGTTTATTTCAATATTAAAATTATTTCCCTTTACTCTAGAAAATCTGCAATGATACTGTTATGTTTAGTGAATTAAATTGAATAAAATTTGTATGTAAATATAAACATTTATATACAAATTAGATAGGTGAAATTAATAAACTCTCAGGCAGTTGAATATGAAAAGTACTGGTTGTCAAATAGAAATATTTACTATTAAAGAGTAATAATAAAAATCTAACCATGACCACAGTGATTAGTAATGGGATTTTGATTAAGATAATGATATGTGTGATGTAAGTACTCAAAATGGAACTTTAAAGAGTTTGTTTGTGTACAGAAGTGATATACATTTAAAGTGCTACAAGATAGTTAATTTTAAAAAATCTATATGCATTGGTTATTAATATATGCATGTTTGTGTTTAAAGAGACTTTTAAATTGGGGACACAAATGGTTAATGTGGTTTACTCCTTGAATGTAAAATGTCTATTCCACTTGGGAATAAATTAAAGACTAATTGAATTAATGGACTATTAAATTATTATTTTTTTACATTACTACTTATTAATAAATATTTGTTATATAATTACAGTGTATATTTATTAATTATTTTATTGCTGTCTGACTGGTATATAGATACCCTCAAGGTATATAGATATATAAAATGTTAGCCCAAGAAAATCTAAGGAAGATCTAGAATACTATTAAAAATACCAATTGTCAATATTTTCACATTTTAGTTGTCAGACTCTTTGAAACATTATTCATGATTTTTGTTATTACTTTCCTCATGTTTTATTATCCCATCAAGCCAATTTTGCATATGGCATATCTTTATGGAAGTATAAAAAACAATGTATAGTATACTTACAATAGATGTGCCATTTCATAGATAATTTTTAGTTTATTCTACCCATACAGAGTGGTCTTATAACTTATAGATTTTGTATTATAAGGATTTTTCCAAATGTTATATTTTAAAAAAACTTTTTTTAATAAAAGAAAGTGCTTTGAATTTATAGTAGAATCATTTGAATAAATTAATAGATATTTTAATTATAGTATATTTATATTAAAAGCATTGTGATGCAAAACTACTTTTAATTATAAAAGAAAATTGTTTGTCTTACAATTTTAATTACATTTGTAAATATTAGTTTGTAAAAGAAATTGGTCAAATAATTCTATATGCAATATATGTTTTTATGTACTGTTTATGCATATATGCACATGAATAAATTGACCCAATTCAGTTAAAGACTGGATATTGGTTTTCTATTTTTATAAATACCATTAATAAAATAAATACTTGAACAAATTATTTATATTTAATATTTATTTTGATAGGAAAAAAAGATCCCTAAACATATAAAATGGCTAGGTCAGAAGCTGTGTTGAATGATTGAAGGGTTACTATTTTCAGAGAAATACTTATAAGTAATGGTCAGTATTTATCATTATAATTATGATTAGAACATTAAAAATGTTTTAATTTTAAAAATAATATATCTAAATGTATAATATATGCGTAAATTTTTTAAAAATTAATTTTAATAATGCTTAAATTCCTCATTTCGATAATTAAATAAATATAAATTATATATTTAAAATATAAAATAGTATAGTATTTATTTCACATAGTATATACCAATATAATGAGAAATAATTTGAAAATAAACTTTTGTTTTATTTACAAAATATCTTTTGAATAGACTGAAAAAAAAACAAATTTTATTCCCTCCTTTTGAACAGAGTATATAGTTTTTTAATTTTATTCTTTTTATGAGGGGGTGTCCAAAATAATTATAATCATTCTCTGGAGAGTGAATGCATTGTAGTATATACTTCTGCTGCCAGATGCCTTGTATCAATATGACACTTGTCATCATTGAGTGAAGTTGTGCTGTAGCACAGAAAATGTTTTTGTTAAGTATGTCTCACTTATTTATCAATTTTGTAATGGCTGAAATGGTGGACAATGTGTAAAACTTTTCTGTTAGGCAAAATAGCAGAGAAAAGTTATAATGCATGAAATGACTTGTAAGCAAACTGCTTTGAGAAAAATAAGAAATATCTGAATGGTTTAATGGATATGATAAATTCACCATGTCCCAAAAAAAGCATGGTGAGTAAAATATAATGTCAAGACAATGCCGATTTTATTTTGGATACAAACAGCATTGTTTACTCAGAATCTATTTGTCACTATTAGACATTTACCTACAAGTTTGGAAAAGTTTGTATAATGCAGTAAAATGAAAACATCCCAATTTTCATTTAATGGAGAGCACCAGTGCACAAAAACCTTGAGTGTGATACATTTTAAAATTAAAACATCATGATACAGTTATGCATCAGTTATATTTGCCTGATCTCATTTCATGAGACTTCTTTTTAATCCACAGAATGAAAAAATGCCTATTTTTTCTGTGAACTTAGAAGTGATGGGAAAAAATATGATATAGTGTTAAATAGCATTATTTCACAAGAGTTTCTGAACTACTTTGAAAAATGAAAACATGTTTAGACTGGTGCAGTGCATTAAATGGATTGTACTTTGAAGGGGATTTAATTTGTATCTAAATGTAATACACATTTTTAATTACCAATTTCCCATTATTTTTGGGTACCCTCTTGTATGATATAATTGTTTTATGGATTACTTAATATATATATATATATATATATATATATATATATATATATTCATGATGCATTATTAAGTTATTGTAAAAATTGTGTCTTCAATAGATGCATAAAGAATTAATATAGTGTTTTCAATTGTGAATTGTTAATTAACATTTTAAATGTAGCATTTAACTCACATATACACTGACTCTTTTTAATGCAATCAAAATAAGATATAACTAAGCTTTTTATAATTTTGGTTAATTTTCTTAGTAAAAGTCTATCTTTTTTTCAATATATATATTAATGAAAAAAATTCATATATCACATGACCTATAAAGCTTGCATTACCACTATGTGATAAATAAAGAGTGTGATAATAGCTATAAAGCATTTTTAATGGTAAATGCCACTAAAGAAAGCATTTGAAATCTTTATTTAGAATTGTCCCCATCCCCAGAGCGATTTCAAGCTATGGCTCTTCTCACTGAAGAGAGCCATATCTCAAAACTGGTCTGGGGATGGGGACAAACTTAGATAAAGATTTCAAATGCTTTCTTTTGTGGTATTTATCATAAAAAAGCTTATTTAGAGTTATTAGCATACTCTTTATGTGTATATATTTCAATATTACTGCAAATTTTGAAGTATGAAGAATTTCTCCACTGAATAAAACTACTCCCAATTTTCATAATTTTTGGTGATTTCTAACTTTTAGAATAATTTTCTAGACTTGAACAAGACATTATGATTGAAAAGTATCTTTCTTTGAGAAGAACCAAGTTTCTAAACTAAAAAGCAGATTTAGAGCATAATAGTAAGAATTCTTTCTTTTATTTTATCAACAAAACTATTTCATGAATAGTGTGAATATCTTTTCTACCTCTTAATTTTATTTTTATACCTATTGGAGATAAATTCTTTTCTAATTATGTAATTTTGAGCTTATAGAACTATATAATAGTTGATAAAAAAGATTAATTTAAACTTTTTTAGAACAATATTTTCAGCAATAGCCATATTAAATCATTACTTCTATTAATATGTATTCTCTATATTTCAGTTTCTTTTGTTAATCTTTAATTTGTTTAGGCAAATCTTCAAACTGAAGTTCTTTTATATTTTAATAGATATTTTGTTATTTTCTTGTTGAGGGATCTTGATAGCGTTTTAGGGTTTTAAGGTGGTCAGGGGTATTAGCTTTAGAAAGAAAAGTTTTTAAAGAAAATATTTGTTAAGAGAGAGAAATAATATCTTGTTCAAAAATATGTTCAGAAGGATTTTTTTTTCATTTCACAGATAAAGTCAACTTAAGCAGTACAAACTTGGTCAATTCTAGAAAGTTTTAAAATAAATTGACTTTTTTTGCTACTTCTATTATTATTACTACTATAAATATTGTCAGTGTTAACTAAAATTATTACATTGCCAAGAAAAGATTTTTAAAAAAAAAGAGTTATAGCACTGGAATCCTTGAATAGGCCAATTTGGTG
This sequence comes from Epiperipatus broadwayi, assembly GCA_028023455.1. Taxonomy (NCBI): domain Eukaryota; kingdom Metazoa; phylum Onychophora; class Udeonychophora; order Euonychophora; family Peripatidae; genus Epiperipatus; species Epiperipatus broadwayi. The sequence continues at coordinate 7,463,913 of JAQFVV010012427.1, forward strand.
CTTTCAATTAGCAATTGGTTATAATATTATGCAAATTTTTTAACAATTCACTGCCATTTAGGTTGTAAACAACATGGTTGATTTAATATTACTTAATTACTCAAAATTATTTAATTAACCCAATGGCTACATTAAGTAATAGTTTTATAAAGTTTTTATGATGTCACAAAATTGTAATTATTTTTTTTTGTGGCACTTTGGCTTCATTTTAAGAATATTGTTAAAATAAATTATATATGTTTATATGTTGCTTTATTCGTTAATTTAAACTGATAGCAGTTTTAGCTTTCTAATGATTTTTATCATAATATATATGTGACTTTGTTATGCAAAATATTGGATAATTCCATGATATGCTACATATATGTGTGTGCATGCATGCATGCATGTGTAAATTATGAATGCATTTTAATAATGTATCATTGTTTTGTAATGAGTCTTAAGGACAAAATTCCAAATAAAATATCACATAATAATATTCTTACTTTCAGTATCTGCGTTAATGACTTACTTTTAATATTTCTCTAGATTTTATTGTAAGATTGAGTAATCACTGGGCACCAGATGAAAATACCAACCAAATTGCCACATTTGTTCCTGGCTAATGGTTTTCATCTTTGAAAGGCACTGCATTTTCGCACACAGATCTAGCAGTCACTTTTTTCATAACATTCAAACTAATGACCTGAAATGGAAATATCCTAAAAGTTTAAAACCCGATCCATCTTATATGCTTAATTATATAGATCTATCTATAGCTTTCATATAGCTGATGTCATTAGAACATGTTTTTGACTTAATACCAAACATATATGACTATATAAGCAAATTTGCTTAGATTTAAAGTTTTAGTACATTTGAATCTTAGAACATTAGTTTTTATAGTAAAAAAAAAGATGATTTATGGATATATCTAAAAAATTCAATGCTACTTATTGATAGAGTATAAAATTTGGTTGCCATTATCACTTAAGTGAAAATTGTTCAAGTTTTCAACAGATAGTTCTGTAGTAACAAAAGATAACCTATTACTTATTTTGCTTAATAAGGCCTGATTTCCAATCAAAATATATGATTATCTTAAATTTAAAAAAATACTCATATAAAATTTTTAAATTAATAATATGCAATAATCAATAATTTTGGAATAATTTATTGTCCTTTAATTCTAAATCTGTTCTTCAATAAAATAATAATAATAATAATAAGACTAACTTTAATATACTTATTTATCTATTTATCTGTAGTATATACATAAATTAAGTAAAAAAGGCTAAAAACATTGTTAAAGCATTTTTCATACGTTTAAATGCTTGCCAAATCTTTTGAAATGTTGCTATACTTATTAAATAAATAGGATATGATAAAACATAGCGTAAATATTTTAAATATGCAATTGCTATACCAGTTTGTTTGTGTAATTAGACAATATTAGAATAACACTTCTTTAAGTGGTCAAATTAATCAATCGATCGCGTTTTTACTTTTATTTAAAAGCTATTATCGCTCTAAACTTATTTATGACATTATCTTTCCTTGTTTAATGTTTATAAGTGAAATATTTGTTTTGAAGTTTTATTTTAATTATAAACATTAATTTTGAAATGTGCATTTTTTTGATATGAATTTTAGGTATGGCTTTTAATTTGTTTTGTCAGCAAGAAACAACTTTAAAAATGTTTTGACACATTTGTGATATTCTTATTAAATTAATTTTTTAAATACTATAACATAAATTATAGTTTATTAATTTAAACAGATAGCTTCACATTTAATTGAACATAGTTTGTACTTGCAATATTAATTAATTACATAATTACAAAAAAATACATTAATTAATTATAACATAAAAAAGTATAGAAATTCAAACCATTTACATATCAGAATTGCTAGCAACTACAGTAATCATATAGTTATATTAGATGATCTAATAACACCAACATATCTGCCTGACATCAAAAAACAATTAGATTAGAGCTTTTTAGGATGCTTCAGTTTATAAATTTACTCTTCACTATGCATGCTAATTTGAGAAACTTGTTGCTTATAGATAATATCTTATCAGTGTTATCTAGACATAAAATAAAATAAAAACAAGAAATTGAATTAGGAGAATATATAGCAGTGAAATTAAAAGGGGTTTAAACCCCAACTTTCAAGCTCCCTTTAGTCATTCAATCCATCTTATACAACCAATACACATGCCATGTACAAGCAAAAAAGATAAATGATCTCAATATACATATTTTGTGCTAAGCCAGCACTCATCAGTTGGTCCAGATCATCATCTCCAAACATATATATAATCAGTGCTCAGTTTATATCAAGATAGTAAGTCTTCAAACTTTAATAGATAGGCTTCAATCTTTTCCACTCTACAACACTTCAGTCATCCATATCATTGAAAATGGGATGATGGCATGTTCAAAGCTCTTGTTTGTCAATTTTGTTGTCATACCCCCACTGATCATAAGTCATTCTGATCCCTCATATGGTAAACAAGGACTTTGAACATCACATCATCAGATTTTCAATTATATGGATGCTGAAGAGTTGGAGAATGGAGAGTTTGAACCCTGTCCATTAACGTTTAAAGATTTGGTATATTAATATAAACTGAGCACTGATTATATATATGTATAGCAGATGGTGATATGGACCAACTATGAGTGCTGTTTCAGCATAAAATATGTATATTGGAGATCATTTATCTTGTTTGCATGTATATGCTGTGTGTATTCGTTTTATAAGATGGACTGGATGACTAAAGTGAGCTTGAAAGTTTGGGTTCAAATTCCCTCTAATTGCATCTAGCTTAATAGTATATATATTATATTTGTATTTAAATATTATATAGCAATGAAAACATATAACTTATTTTCTGATGAAGTTCAATACATAATGAGTATGCTTAGAGCTTATAAACAGTTGATATTCAATAGAAATTAGTGCAAAACAAATAGTTACTGAGAAAAATAAAATAAATTGTGTTAATTCAACATAAATAAGTATGACTTTGATTCAAATATTAAAGTATGTATTAAAATATAACCTAAAGTCTACAAAACTCCAAATAATATTCTCAACATTTGTGAATTAAAATAACATAATAAGATAAGAGAGTACATGCCAAAAAATATCAGAACAATCAATAAAGAAAATAATATCTACTAATGCTAAGAAAGTCAGTCATCAAATTTATTGAATTATATTTTGAATATTGTGATAATAGATGTAATAAAAAAGGTGTTACTTAACAGACAATGCATAACAATATTGACAATACAAAATGATTACTAAGAAACTGAATTAAAAAAAACTAATTGACTGCAATCTTGTAAGATCTTTGAAATTATCATATTTATTAATAAATGGAATTACAAACATCACCAATAATTGTCTTTATATGTTGGACTATTTCCATCATCTAATATGAGTATTGAATGTTTTTAGAAAAATTTAACTCTATTTAAATATTCCAAATACATTCAACTGTTAATCTAAGGGTCCAGATTCAATTCCCATGCTAGTATTGTTACTGGTCACCAGCAACACCTGAAGAAGAGGGGTGAATAATACCTCTTGAAACATTGTACATATCCTAACATGTGTACTATTACTAACAGTTGAATGTATTTAGAATATTTAAATAAAGTTCAATTTTTCTAAAGACATTCAATATTCATATTAGATGATGGAAATAATCTAACATTTAAATACAATTAAAACACTGTCATCACAAGCATTCAGGAAATCACCAATAATGTATGCAAATTTAAAAAAACAATATATGGTCTAGTTTTTAGAAAAAGTATAGTGAAATAACAAACAAAAAGTATTTTTAAATATAAGGAATGTGGCAGTCTTAGAAAGTTGTCAAATAAAATTACCCTAGTCTGATAGATAATATTTAATAAGTCTCAAAATCAGTAAAGAGGTGATTTTTATAAAATTTAATTAAATTCTTAACATTCGTCCAAGAGTTAATTATCTTGATATCAACTTAAAAATAATTCATTTGTGACATTTTATTATAAATCTTTTAATTCATCACTCTGTTGGAAATATATATCTTTGAAACAGTTACGATCATATAATAAATATTTTAAGGTATATTCATCTCTGATATTACAATCTTTTTTAACATGCAACGATGAGGTCATATTTAAGATATGAGGATGATGTCCTATTAAATACTTTAATAAAAATGTACTTTGTCTTTTTTATGACTCCAAGACTACTAGAATTGAAACTTTGACATTCAAAAAGAAGGTATTTAAGACTGGTCTGAATTTAATATTTACCTGTCATCCATTGTTTTTTTAGATTACTAAAACTGTGATGCAAATAGTTTTGATGTGGAGTTCCTTATTTTGTCATCATTTGTCTGTAATGCAATAATCAACCATTATTAACTGAAAACACATATCAGCACACCCGAAGTTATGTAAAATTTTAATATTAGTTATTGTTGTTAATTATTTTGTTTTTTAGTTTGATTTAGAAATAAAAACAGTTATAATTTAAAGTACAATTATGATAAAGTAAATCAGTTTTTATGAGTTGTGATATGATTCTGGGATATAATGTCCGAGTATATTTTCTTGATGAGCTTTACAGCTGTTTGAATAAAATGTATTAATAACAGGGCTAGGAAAATATAATATAGTTTTAAGAATATTTTTTTAAAATTATTTTTAACATTTCTTGAAATATTTTATTGTCAATATTTTAAAAGCATTTAGAAGTGAAATGATAATATCAACAATATAATTTAACTATGTATTCTTAGCTCCTAATTATTAATGAACCTCAGTGAAGAAGTCATTAAAGTTCATGATTATTGCATACATACTAAAAATTATAATACTTTTGTGTTTGCCTAAAGATTTGTGATGATGATATTTTCATCATCATCATCAACTATTTACAATCCACTGCAGGATCCAGGTCTCTCCAAGTTTCAATCTATTTCCTCCAATGTTTAGCTTCTCTTTTCCACATTATCCCTTCATGTTCTTATTTCATCCATCCATCTCACATGTGGTCACTTTATGGATCTTTTACAATCTCTTGGAATCCCATTTAATATTTTAATTGTCCATCTATTATCATCTTTTCTAGCAATATGTCCAGCTGAACTCCATTTTAGGTGTATTTATATGTTGAACTATTTCCATCATCTAACATTAAATATAATACATTTGTATTCTGATTGATGCTAAAGTCTGCTCTATCAGTAGTTGGGAAATTACTTTGGTATGGATTTATTATGTAATTTATTTATTTTTTAGCATTTATTAGTGATAAAAAAGAAATAATATTATAAAGAATATTATTCAAATTAATTTTTTCATTGTTTGGAAGACTAAAAATAAATTCTAAAATATAGCTTAAATTCTATCTGAAATGGTGATTCCCCCATGTATAAAAATTTAGCCTTTGTTATTTTACAGTTTTCACCTGCATAAGCAATTTGCATAATTGAGTTTGAGATTGGGAAATCTTAAGAATAGAAATATTTAGAATAACACATAATATAATGATTTTGAACAAGATTCTGAAAAGAAAAATATATCTTAATATTAAGAAAATTAAAAACTTTATGTTTAAAAATATGAAAACATCTTGAGTCTACAGTAATTTGCAAAGAGAAAACATTTTAATTTACTTCATTTTCATATTCATGACTTAAACATCTTAAACAAAAAAGGGATTTTAGGTGGAATTAGGTCTCTAGTTCTTTTAAAGATTCTTTGTGTCATAAACATGCTAGAGAAAAACTCTAGTTTAATAAATGATTAATGATGAACATAGTTAGGTTTATCAAAAATGTAGAAAATTGAGGTTGTGAGTAAAACATTATGATTACTCAAAATAGTATCTCTTATCAAAACTAGCAAAATAAGAAAAGAGAAACACTTCAAAAATGTAAGACCAATACGAAAGATAAATAACTACACTTTATATAAAATGTTCAGTTATTCCTTATATATTAATTGTTCTGAATGTAGAAAATTTTATTCATTTATGTCATCTCCAAACATTAGTTTTTCTAAGTATTCAAGTCAAATAAAGTGAATGGAGGAATTCTGAGAATTTTAAATGAAAATGTAAATGAGCATAATCTCAGGTTAGAAAATGCTGAATGCAAGATACAGACAAAAGCATAATTAAAATTTAAATAGACATTGTTATTCTAGCAATTACCATCAATTCATTGGTGCTTTCAGTGCAATCTATATACACATGATCTTGTAGGAAAATATGTTAATATTCGTCAATCATGACATAGCAAAAAATTTTTATTCAAATTTGTAGAATGTATAAATTTACTCATACATAAGGAGATTATTGAGTACTGATCTAGTCAGCTATTTACATTTCTTTTTTCTCTTTAAATCATTTTTTAAAACATTGCTCTGATGTTAAAATGCATTGGGATGATTAATTGATCAATTGAAGATTTTTTGGATTTGGAAAAGGATTTATTATAATTTATAAATTTGACTTGGAATCTAACACATCTTTTTATTTTTCATTGACAGATCTTTTTTAGAAACTTTTAGTACTTTTGAATTTCTTCTTTGGTTTTGGAAAAATGGGAGAGGGAGGGGGAAGGAGGTAGATACAGCCAATTAGAAGGTTTTAAGGTTTCTTTGGATTTCTCATTATAATACTTCATATTATAGACATACAAAATTAATTGATGTAGAATTTCAGAAAACCTCTTTTGATTTGTAATTGACAGATTTGTTTCAGAATTTTTATTATTATTATTGGCCTTTAAAAAAATATTTTTTTCTTATTGCATTTTCAAAATGTGAAAAGAGGGAAGGGCAAGAGAGTGAATTGTGTTGTTGACTTTGATGACAACAATAAATGTCAGCTACATTCAATATGAAGCAAACAATAAAATAAAAATGAATTGTCTGGCTTTGAAACAAGAACAAGTTAACAAAAATAAACTTAAAATAAAAACTTTTGGTTCTGATTTAGTATGCCCTCTATTATTTTGACCACCCAAAATTACCACTGGCACATTCAATTGATAAATGATATTGAATAATCCACATGTCACTTGGATGGGTTAGCAGTGTTTTCAGCTGGTTCTTAGAATTCAAAATGACTGATAATGCACTCTAAATCAGTACCTTTCTTAAGTGTTAGTCTGAACATGTAGCTAATGATGGTACTTTGTGCTGAAGTATACATGAGGGGGAAGGATGTTTTTGATGATACAAAATATTGTCAAAAAATACACAGGTCCAATCAAACCAAGGTTATAATTTTGAAATACTAAAAGTTTATAACTGCTTAATACACATTTTATTATAGTATATGCCCATAACCACATGTTGCTTAAATGTAAAATTGAGAAAACCAAGCTTATAATTTCTAAATACAAATTTTATTACAATATATGCCCATAATCACCTGTTGAATAAACATAGAAACAACCGCAAAAACATTAATTCTATAAATAATAATAAATTTGATTTAACTTAATATTAGCCAAAATAATAATTGTTTAAAGTAAAAAATACTAATTTTATAATTAATAAAGCTTCATTTCACACATGTCATTATTTTCTAGTAAATGTATAGAAGAATCTAAATGAGAGAGATTTATTTATTAAATTTCTCACAGATGCTAACACCATCTACTGATGGTGAAAAGGTTAGTGTTTGTCTTATTTAAAACCAATACCTCTTTGATATTTGATACAATCAAATTTTTATTAAAATCTGTAAATATTTTTTAAATATTAAAAGTCACTTCAATGTTAATAGATAAAAAATTATGTAAATAGATATGATTAAGTGTAGATCCATTATCCATATCAGATCAAATGTAAACAATGCTAGTTTTTTTCTTATCTCCATTTTTTAAAACTACATGTAACAAAGGAAGCATGCAACATCAGAGTTTCTTTTTGGTAAGAAAAAATCTGTTTAATTGTAAGATTAATATGCTTTACTTCAACAAATTTCTTTTAGCAATCATATTTTAGAAGTTAAATGCTTTTAGTATTTTAAAATTATAAGCTTGGTTTGATCAATTTTTCATTTATTCAACATGTAGTTATGTGAAAATATTGTAATAAAATTAATTATTTAACTTAAGCATTACTCTGGACATCAAGTATCATATTTTTTTATTAAAATATTTTAAATACTTAAAGAGAAAAAGTGAATGGTAAAAAATAATGGACACATATATTAATTAAAAAAAGGAAAATCCCCTTCTGGCATATATTAATTAAAAAAAGGAAAATCCCCTTCTGGCATACTTTGGCATGAAGTGCTGTCATTAACTGCCTGTCTGAATTAACACTTAAATACCTAAAATTCATATTTAAAAATTATAAGCTTATAGTACTCCAAAATTATAAACATAGTTTGGTTAATCACTTAGACATGTCAGCACTGGTTTTGGATAGTCCTTAGAATTCAACATGGTGGAGAATGCACTCTAAATCAGTACCAAGCCTTTTTATTTATTTGGATTCCCACCATCCATTTGTAACTACAAAAGTCCAAAAAATAAAAAGGCATCATTATTTTTTAACAAGTAATTTATTGGCAGCATGCATTAACATTGGCAGCATGCATTAACATTGCAAATTTGTTTTAAACTTTTCTTTATCTTTCATTTTTCCATCATAGATGACTTGAGGTCATCTCTAAATGAAGAACACAAGAAGGTTTTTGCCTTTTTTAATTAAAATCTAAAAAATAATAATATAATTTAAATGAACACCTCCAAGTCTAATGTTTCTAATTTCTTTTCAAATACAAACATTTTAAACAATATCAATTTGGAACACAAAATTTAATTTTAAATTAATGTCTAACAAGTTAAAGAAAAAAAATTAAATGCATGAAAGAGGGGGTGTGCTGTTTTATTTTTATCTTTTATGTGTTTTTTTAACTCTTTAGTAATCTAGATTTTAGATACCCAGCAAATTTTTAAATTAAGTGACAGTATTAGTATGATGAATTGCAGGTTGAGTTCATATATTTCTACCCCCCCTCCTTCATATTTGAAAAAGTAAAGAAGAAAGGAACTTTAAATTTTCTAAAGACAAAAGAAGAATCAAAATTTCAAATTAATTTTTCAATTACAAATAAGAAAATATTCTTTGAAATTTATCTGACTCAAATAATTTTGTAAGCTAATATTAGGTAGGTAGTACTGTGAGAAATCAACTATGAAAATTACCATATTCTTTCCACTCTTTTGCCCCTCTTTTCTCTTTTCTCAAAACTCAATAAAAAATTAAAAAGAGAGGTAAATGTTCACACACACACAAAAGTTTTGTCAATAAATAATAATACTAAGAGAGTTTAGATTACACATTGAATTTATGAATTAAGTCATAATAAGTATTACTATGGTAAATCATTATTTTTCCAAAGAAATTTTTAATTGATTTATTAATTATTCCAGTATTATTTTATGATGTCAAAATAATGCTTAAAGAGTAAACTAAAGAGAAAAATCAAATGTAGATAGCTGACTAGATCAATATCGTTATTGATGAAGTTTGAACATTTTCATTTCATTGTTTGATAGTTGATGCATGTATGGATACTTTGGTAGAAAAAACATTAATATTATATATCAAATACTGATCAAAGTTTGAATCAATCTACCAGATAAAATTTTCGAGCATTATTAAATTCATTGCGTGTGATAGTTATTCTATAATAATAGGGATAAAAAAGTTTAATAAGGAAAATAATCTTGATTTACAATAATTGATTATAATAAACTAAAGATCAGCTTTTCAAGCTAATGCACATGCACTTTATGAATCTTAATAATAAATGAATACTTTCACTTCCAACACAAGATAAAGTTTTTGCGAAAGAATAGAATGAATCACCTATTCTTTCAACCCAAACACTTAAGTATGGGAAAATCTTAAGCACTGGAAATGAGAGCGTGAAGATAAACCAATCACTTTAAATTACTTTTTACTATGTCTGAATGAATGATGTCTGCAAAATTTCCTAGAATTTATGATATGTCATTCCTAAATGAAACTAAACATATGTAAATGAGATCTTTATTTTATATAATGTGATGTTTATGAATTGTATAAACTAAAGATCAGCTTGCTAATGCACATGCGTTTTATGAATACCTCTGTAATATTAAGAAAGATAAATGGTGTGGTTGCTCATTTACAAAGCAATACTTTACATTTAGGTCAACATCACTATGTGGCTTACAGGAAATATCTCTGAAGTAGATGATGCATGGAGACAAGTTCCATTTATTAAAGATATTGAAACTCTTTTAAGGACAATATATACAAGGTTTAGTAGATCATCTACAAAAATTGAAAAACTTATAGGACTGACCAACATTTCAGAAATTAATATTATAATATTCAGACCTCTCAATGAAGTAACATAAGTATTTAGATATTTCATACTAAATCTTCTGGTAAAGAATTATATTTTAATAAGTTACTGCACAGAACAAGTTGAAGAACTCTGTGACCCAATAAATATTGTTTAAAAATCCCCCAAATCCTACAGTTTTGAGTAGAATGTGTTGTTCTTCAAAATGTATTTACTGAATTATTAGCATTAAACAAAACATTGCAAATAACTAATTTATCTTCAATGGAGATAAACCAATTTGCATCAGCAAAAATTAATAAACTATAAATGAAATATCTAGATATCTTCTGGAGTGTGGACATTTAAACAATTTTAGATTCCAATTATTATATACGTACATACTTCAGCAAAACTTAAAAAATATTCAACTGCTTTGTAATCATTTAGATGGTAGATTTTCAGAGGTGATATAAATGACTGGAATATCTTGATTCTTTTGTGATGAAAAATAATTTAAACATAAAGCATGGAAAATAAATTCTAAAATATTTATTTGTAAAATATGAGTCTATAATAAATAATAATGATAAGAACCATATAATCTTAGATACGATTTTAGAATAATATTGTAATTTGAAATTTTTAGTAAATTTAAAATTGAAGTAAACAAGTCATTTAATGATTTAGCTATATATGTCTTAAAAGACCAAGTATATAAAGAACTTAAAACAGGTAAAAGTCTCTATATGTATTGCCACTCAGTGGAAGCCAGAGTAATCAATGGATGCCAGAAGACTTGTGCATAAAATTCTCATCTAATGCCTACTTATCCAATATCCCCAGACTAGTTTCTGGCTTGTAGCCTTTGTTAGTGACAAGCATTGGATCTGTCTTGCACTGAGTGGCAATACATATAGAGACTTTTGCCTGTTTTAATAACAGTTTTGAGCAAGCATAAGAAATGATGATCATGTGATGTTTATATAAAGAACTTATCGATATTTTTGCAACTTTTTGAGCTTCAACATCTTTTGTGAACACGGTTTTAGTATAATGAAAGCAATAAAATCAAAATTCTGTATTAAACTAGATAACGAACATTTGTAAGCCTTGATAGAATGTATAAAATATAGGTAAACCATCAATAACGTGAGAAATTAAAAGATTTATTATTATTATTATTGAGTTTTGTTATTATTTTTAATTTATGTTCCACATTATTTCATTATATATAAACTGTTTTATATGTAAACATGAAAATAAATGCCATATTAACATTCTTTTGTTATACATTGATCAACTTAGTATGCTCAGCTCTTCTATTTTTTAGCTTAGAAAAAGTCTACTCTTAGAGGAAATATTGTTTAATAATGTCATTTCTTCTTTTTAGTAATAGTTCCATCATTTTTTATTACTGTTGAAATAAGTTATCTACCAATATCAATGATATTGTTTTTTGTTTTTGAGACTTTTATTCCGTTGCTTTTTTTGCTAATTCTCAATTATATATTCTTATATCATTATTAATTCTTTTTTGTACCGTGTTATAAAACTCTAGATATTCAATTCTTCTAAATGCATCATATTGTTTCTTTTTATCATAAATTGTCTTCTCTGAGTAGATAATTTACTGGTCAATTGATGCCTTTTTTGTATCAGTTATTTTGTTGCAATTCTTAATTGGGTGTCAGTTATCTTTCTATTGATTTTGTTCAAATCTGGACCACTTTACATATATTTAAAAATAATTTTCTAGTTCTAATTTAAATTCATTGGAATACTATTTTTTTTTAATAATTTTTTGTATCTCTACTTAATTTTATATCTCATTGATTGATAATCACTTCTGATGTTGACTTTATTAAGAACATTACAATGTTGAAGTACACATTTTCTGTTTGTCTAAATGTAATCCAATTTTGCTCTATCTTCATTTGGATGTTTTCATGTTTATTTTTACTTAGAATTTTTCTCAAAAAAAAAAAAAAAATCATAATATAAAGTTTTTATTTTTCTGCAATCTTTACAAGTCTGTATCCTCTCTCATTTCTTCATCACACTGAGAACTTGTTGAGGTATAAATCTGAATTATCTGTATTTGATATCTTCCATTTTGAATAACAAATCTTGTCAATCTGTCTCATACATCATTAATTTCCACAATGTTGTTCCTCTTTTTATTTATAATAAATCCCATTCCATTTGTACTTCCAATATTTGGGCCTTTACAGTATAGTATATGTTCACTTTTTAAACCAATTACCTTTTCATCATAACCTATTTAATATTAATTCTTCCAATTCATACAATCTTTCTTCACTTGAAAGTGATCTGTAATTGAAAATATCTAAATAAAAAGTCATCACTAATGTTAGTCTGATTCCCTAATCAGGTGATTATCAGGCTTCTTTGTCTTTGACCACCAAAATCTGCCTTAGCTGGTGATTTTACAGCCTTCTCGAAATAAGTCCATAATTTATCTCTGTCTATTATTATTATAAATATTTATAAAAAGATTTTAAAATTTTATTAACACTCAGTTAAGAATTATCAGATAACTGAAAAGAAAAACTAGAGTGGTAAAAAGCCAATAATCTTACACACTGTGATGCAATTTGGTGAGAAGCCCTTCCATATTCATAAATAGCTGCAACACATTAAAATATGAAATGGACATTAGGAAATTACCCTGCTAAGATCCTTCAAGGAATCAAAACAAATTCCTTTCTGCATCTAGGCAACATTCATATATATATACATGTACAGAATACATATTTTTGATATTCTTAATTTTCAAAAACATTCTAATTAATTTAAATGATTACTTGCTAAATGTTTTAAAATATTAACAGAATTTGGTGATAATTAAATCTTAACTGAGGTCAGTAAAAAAAAAATTAGAATTGTATTAAGAATTGCAATAAAAGTAAAGATAAACCCACCCACATACACACAAAATAATTCAATAATAAATTTTCAGTTTGGACAAGAAAATATTTATGAAAATTTAAAAAATGATCATTAACAAGATTTGAATATCAGAAGGTACGTACATTTTTAAAAAAGTGTTAATAATCTTATTAGAAAATATAACCATGAATTTAAATATCTGAAGTTGCATAAATTAAAAAAAACTGTTAATAATGTTATAAGAAAATATAACTATGAATTACGAAATAAAGCGCTAGAAGAAAATAAAAATATTGAAGTATAAAACATCTTAGTATTAGAAGAAAAAATATTTCAGCAATAAATAGAAAAATGGAACTACTATTAAAAAGCTAGATAACATCAGGAATGTATTAAAGAGATCTACAAAAATTATGTAGCAATAAAAAATACAATAATAAATTAGTCATTACAGTTATTATATTTTTGGAATTATCAAGCATTTTAAATGAAGAGATAAGATTATGACAGATAGAAAGATTTTGTGAGAGGATAGAATTACTGTTCATATTTTAAATAAAGCAGGCAATAAATAGAAATTGTTGGCAAAACATACTAAATGACAAAAATGCCTCAGATGATTGGAAAAATGCAGTAATGTCATTTGTATTTAAGAAAAGTGATAAAGATGATACAAATAAGATATTTAAAATTCCATCAGTTCTTTAAAAAATCTTTACCAAAATAATAATTATCTATAATGAACTTTGGATTCAAACCAAACAAAAACAAACTGGATTTAAAAGTCGTTTTAGCACAATATTGAAATAAAAGCATGGGGAGGTTCAGAAATTATTTAAGTCAATCCTTTGGTATGGAAGAGGCGTCTAAAAATTAATTAAATCAATCTGTATTTTTTATAACAAAGGATTGATTTAATAAATTTCTGGACCTTTCCATGCTTATATTTCAAGTTAAATCTAAAAATCCCAATTGTGGTTGGAGAAATAATTATTTTTTTCACTTTAGTGCATGGCCAATAAAAGCATTTAATATAAAAATATATCTTTATTTTTTTTTAAGTTTTTAATATTGACTCAGTAAATGAAAATGTAAAACTAAATCATACTTTAAATTGACTGGTGTAACCACAAGGTTTTCTTAGAGAACCATGTTTGTATATAATGTGGATATATATAAAATTTATATATTATTTTTCTTCGAATAAATCAATTTATATACAAATGTGGTGAGTAGTTTAAAACTTAAAAATTTAGCTATAAAACTGCTGTTATAGGCTATTACTCTAGATCTGTCTAAATAAAAAAAAATTAATTAATTTTAAAATATCAGTTAAGTGAATTTTGTAACTTTATATGTATTAAATCCATAAATTCTGTATTTCTTTTAATGCAATTCACTCTTATTTTAAAATATAATTACATGCCTAATATAGTTTTTTTTTTAAACTAAATAAGTTATAATTAAAACAAATCTTTTAAATAATTTTATAGTATTTTATAATATAAATAATTAGTTATAATTTAGTTAGACATTTCTAATTAACATTTAAAATTTTGCAAGTGTGCATACATGTATAATAGTTATTTTGACTGAGAGCAAAGTATAAAAAAATGGATTATAGTAAAAGTTCATTATTTAAAAGAGTTAATATTTAAAACTATCTAAACTATAACATTATTGTTTAAATGTATTATTCTCTAAAATATTATATTTAAATTTTGAGAATTTTTTTTAAATGTGTTTAATTAATTTATCACTGTCATAACAATTTTATTGTTAAATAATAAATTATATTTTAAAGGTAATGTTAATTTATTATGTCTAGAAATTCAGAGTTTTTAAAAATATCTGTTATTAAAATATATGCCTTGACAACTAATTAAGGTCACATTAATTATCAATTAATAATGCCCTAACTCCATTGATCATTGATTTCATTAAGTCGACATGATTTATCTTATAAAAGTAGCTTATTGTATATTATTTTACTTGCTTATGTACTTTCTTATTAATTAACTATCTGACTGGTTTATTAACTATTAGTTAATCAATTAATTGTAACTTTAAAAAAATGAAAGGCTAGAATACGTCTGCTGGGGCCTCCTCCAAAGGGTCCATTTGCCTCACTGCAATATATTCATTAAATATACAAAATTAGGAAACTTCAACAGCTTGCTTTATCAAAGGAAGAAAATACAAAATGTGTAACATAAATTTGCTAATGTCATACATACCATGTATTTTAAATTACATTATTATAAACTATTATCAACCATCAATTTATTGTTGTGTTCATGCTTTAACTAAAATAAAAATTATTGTATTATTATTGTTGATATAAGAATTATGTTTGATTCCAAAATGATTTATTGAGTCTTTATACTAAAAATAATTATAAACATTATCATAACTTACTATTCGGATATAGTAGCCACTATATTCTTGGTAATATTAAATTTTGAGTAAAAAAACAAACAAATTTGAACTATATGCTGACTGAAGTAATATTTAGGAGAATACAAATTAAAGGAGCTATAAACTCTACTAATTATGGGTATCTAAAGTATATTTATCTTATTTTTAGAATGAACCATTCTGACAGCAATACACTTTATAATTAATGCTGATATCTGATGTAGGTATAACATTTAACTGGTTTATATGAAAAAAAATGCTTATTTAAATGTTTGCATAATTGAATAGTGAAATTTATCACATTCCAAGAAATTATGTTTTGTTTTCAAGGGTAGTGTGATATATTAATCTCTATTTTCCTTTACTTTGATATAAAATATATTCACCAAATTGTACTTAATTGTGTTGGAAATTTTTTATTGCCTAATGATATAAAAGGAATAATGTGCTTCATATTGAATTCATATTGAACCACTGCTCTAATCATTGCTTCAGATATTTAAAAATTATTTATTAATTTTTGTTCTTTAAAGTTATTTTTTAATAAAATATTATTATCACAGAATTACATTTTGAATTAGAACATTATAAAGTGTGTTTTATATTAAGTAATTTTAGGACATATTAACTGTCTAAAACTGGTAAAAGCAAAGTAAAATGTTTAGGTATAAATTTATCTATAAGTTTTTCTTTATGCATATAATATTTTGATTTTTGCTAATAATCTGTTTGTAATTTATATGTATCATGTGTGAGTATTGGAGTTCTCAAAATATAGTTGTATTGTTGTATCAACAAAGGTAGTGTGAACATTTAGTATGGATTGTTTAAAAAATTATATGGATGGCTGAATATACCTTTGGAGATGGTGTATGATTTTTTTAATATAAAATGCTAATTTATAATTCTTATGCCTAAATATTTTTATTATGAATACAATGCATATTATCAGTCTTTTATATTGTGTTTATAGTCTGATTATATGATAAATAGTGGGTACTTGAAACTGTTTTTATATGTTATTTTACATTATGCCTTAAAATCTAGTGTGTAGTAGATAGCATAGATATTGTGTTTTACAATTTTTATGATGGTTTATTCTTGTCGAGGTTGTAAAGATTAGTAATATGATACTAATAATACAATTGCACTTGTAAAATGTGTACTTTTGATTATCCCATTATTTTACCTATCTTATTTATTAGTGTTTAGAATAAAATATTAAAAACATATATATTATGACCTGCATCTTTATTTGCTATTAAGGCTTTGGTGATTTAAATTGCTAAAGCTAATAATATATGGTGTATCTGAACTTAGTTCAGTCCCATATGGCTATTTAAGTTAATACCTGAATTTGAAAACATATGGATGTCTGAAAATTTCAGATTTTTTACTTAATAGTTATACATTAGATAAAGTGCTGGGCTTGTCCTGGTATTTTTAATCTAATGCTTGAATATCCTGGCATCCAACTGATGATGCCAGTAGCAGAAACCGATCTGGGGTTGGAGATATTCTCAAAGCTTGTTAAGAGCTTATTTTGTGAGCTCTATATATAATGTTATTTGTTTTTTTTTGTTTTTTTTCATATGTCATAGCATTGGCCGGGACGCGAACACCCGTCTGCAACCAACTACTTAAGGCAGGCGTGATGACCTCTCGGCTAACAACGCTTGACATAATGTTATTTGTTGTTAATCTTATCAGAGTAGTTTTGAAAATGTTAATGATGTTAATATTTAAAGCATGAATATTTGGTGTGTAAAGATTATGATAAAACATTCTTTGTCCAAATTTAAGTAGTTATTTTATATAGGCTGAGAGAATTATACCTCTTTCCCAAACTTAATGTTGTTCTGTCATTCATTGTTTGTCAAATACACTGATAAAAGATTCTTATACTAATGTTATATTTACAGAGATAAACAGATTTTAAACACAAAGGAGAACTTTATTTATTTATAAGTGATAAGTATTTTCATTTATGATTTTGAGTTGATTATTAAAAGATTGTTATAATTTTCTTTGTTTTATTCTTAATTTATGACTTCATCATCATTTGAAGAATCAGAAAACTCAAATCACAAAAGTGTAAAAGTATTTGAGTTATAAGAGTACATAATATTTAAAAATCATGAAATTAAAATTAACATTGTATAGTATTGAAGTTACATTAATATTTAAGATTATTATATTAGTTATATTATTTTAGTTTTAATTATAAGAAAGCCTTATATATGATCTATGAGTAAGAACAAAATTCTCTTTCTTACTTATAGCATCACATACATTATCATATGTTATTGTAATTAGTAGATTTATGAAGAAATTTTGAGATGAATGAATTTACAATTTACTTAAATATTAAAAATATTTATAAGAAGAAAAATTATAAATTATAAATATAAATTTATTCTGTTAGTTTTTTATTCTTTATTTTTTTTAAATTAGTTTGATGGAAAATGCTTATGATGTTCATAACATGATTGCAACTCATAAATACTTATTTTATAAGAATTATTGAAATCTTAAAAGTGTCATTATTAAATTATATATGGAACTATTTTTTATAGTTTGTATTAATTTTGGAAGAATAAATATTGTACTATTTGAATGATGATATGGTGGTGATATTATTTGAATCTGAAATATAAAGTAGTTTAGATTTATATAAAAGTATAAATGATATCAAACTAAATTTTATGGTGACAGCTTTGAGTTTAAAAGTCTAAAAGAGCATACATCATGATACTGTGAAAGGTTTACTTACAATAGATATCACTAAATATTTCTGTTGAGTTAAAATGTATACCACTTATGTATATATCATATTTAGTATGTGTACATAAATAATATATGTACATATAAGTGATTAAAAATATGAAATGTTTTTTTGAGTGAAAAGTGTTTAACATTTTTACTTTGATTAGAAATTTAAAAAATTAACATGTCCTATCACTTTCATAGACATTTTAAACAAATATACAAAATTTCAACAAGTTATATTGAACTTGAATATATTAAATATCAATGTTAAAAAATATACCACTCTCTAGCAAGTTATCAAATAAATAAACAAACAAACAGATTTTTTAATTTCTTATAGAAGAATTATACACAGATTAATCTAAAAATGTATGTTTACAACTATACACATATATACTCTTTAATAAAGAATTAATGAATAATATGCAGAATATACCAACAGAAATTTTGTGTTTATTTATTCGTTTTCTACTCTCTTTATATTATGTTGATTTTTGTGAATACTTGCATATATTAATTTACTGTGCATTCTATAATTGGCTTAATGACATTATGTACACTAAATAAAATAAATTATTATTATTATTATATTATTATTATGTTTCAACAATATTGACAAATGATGTGTTACACAGGTTTTACAAATGTTTTACAGAGATTTTGCCAAGGTTACAGAGGCAGTTCAATTATAGTGATTGTTGATTATTACATAAATCTGATTAACACTGTTGATTACAGTACAATTATATGAACATAATTTTATATGATTATTTAATGATGTATAGGTATGTATGTTGGTAATTATACACAATTGTTATTCATACTTTTTTTATACAATATAGCATAGGGTATATAGAAAAAAATTCATATGCCTGGAGCTTGGATGGTCCAGTTAGGCAGTCTTAGTAGGATGTCTGTGACACAATTTTTTATATGGCTAGTTATATTATGAAGCAGATAAAATATCCAAGAAAATTGTTAGTACTGCCTATTGTGGCTGTGGTAGCTTAAACATTGGCTGCTCTCTAATAAGTGACCAGGTGGACACAAAAATATCTGGGGGACTAGGTTGTTATACTGTGATTTTATCTGGCAGTATTTATTGGTAAATGTGGGTAGGTACCTTCTTATATTGTTGCCTACAAGAAAGGGTAATGAGTGCACCAGAATGTAAGCAGGATAAATATGGCTACATGTGCTGCAGGAATATTTGATTTTTGAAAGGATTGAGTTATGCAATGGATGAAAGTAGCAGGCTACCTGCATGCATAGAACATAATTTTCCATGTGGAATATAGTGCTTGACAATCATTAAGAAGATGTTTTTGAGTCTCTTCAGCTTCATAGCTTAGCCTACAAGATAGTTTAATATTTTTGTATAGATGGTGAAACTACAGAAAAAAGGATGTTGGAAGCATGTGCAGGTTTAGTCTGATCTGGAAGTTGAGAAACTTTGATTCTAATGGCCATTATGCAAGCATAGGGATGGGGTAATGATTGCCAAGGTCTGGATAAAGCAAGTTATATGTTTGCAAGTAAGTGTACTTCGAATTGTAGGAGAGATTCATCTGTTTATTGGTACCAGGAATTGGGCATATCTGTAAAATATGCCATTACAAATGGAGGTTATCTGTATGAGTTACTTTCAGCAGGCACTGAAGATTTTAGAACCATATTAGTAATAGCTGCTATTAAGTTAATGGCTTTTTATGTATGAAACATTTGAATGTTGTGTAGGCCTAGACCATTGTACAAGAGTTGGCAGTTGAAGAATTTTATGGAAATTGATGCTATCTTGTGACCTCAAAGCAATTTATCACACATGAAATTTGACAATAGGTGCATAGTATCTGATTTTTTCATAGTAAAAGTATTAAACAGATGTATCATGAGTAAATGGATATACCTTAGAATGTGAGTTGATAGTTTGGATACAGAATCTTGTAATTTAGTTTATATTGTGAGCCTCATTCTATGAGAGCCTTTGTAAAAGGGAAAGCCTAGGAATGGGATAGGTTTTCCTTAGAAACACAATTTCTTTGTGAATAGAGTCCATACAGCAGTCTTTTTTGGATTAAAATGCAGTTTATAGACTGCTGTGTAATCATTATGAATTCTCTGTATATGGGGAGTTGTCTCTAAGAAAGATGACAGTGATGTCGTCAATGTAAGCTAATCAGGGAATACATCGTTGGCTGTGTAGAGTTTGGATTCCAGTAATTTTATTCTGTATTTGTTGTAAAAGCAGATTTATGTAGAGTGTAAAAATAAAAAACTTAGGAGTGACCATTATAAGACTGACTATGTGGAATTAAAGGATGAAGATGATGGGCAACTCATGATTCAGAAGGAGATCAGTGATTAAATATAAAAGAGTGGGTGGAATGGTGATGTTTGTGAGCCTTTGAATAAGTAGTTGAACTGAGATGTCAAGCTGAACTGTAATGGACATGTACTTTTTATTTTTTAAACTGAGTTTAAAATTGTCATAAATATGAGTTCTGCATGGCTGGTGGAGAAACCTATTTTGAAAAACCATAGATATATTAATAATGAAAGTATGTGTGGCTCAATTTTATCATTGATTATTTAATCAACTATTTATATAGACTCAGGTTTTTAAATGAAAGGTATTACCACAATTGGGTACAAACCTTTTATATTATATATCCTCTGGGATATGAAATTGGACAGATAACAGATATACAGTATAGTGAAATGACTAAGATGACTCAAAAATGAATGCTGAGAATGCAGGAATTGCATGAGGCCCAGTGTGCCAAGTGTTTTCAATTGTGGAATGTTTAGCAGCAAATTGATTCATTTAGAAAGACATAGCAGTATCTATTGTGGATAAAGTAAATATATTATGTCCAAAGTTTATTTTTATAGTGCAGGTATGTAAGGTGGATCATATTATGTCCAGTATATATTTTTATTTTTGTTTGGAAGTGTCAGAGGGACCTTTAATAGTCATAGGTGACCCAAGGTCCAGCATATATACATTCTCATTCATGGGTGCTGCTGGATTAGGCAAATTTTTCTTTTTTTGGTAGAAAAGTAGTTCTTCAACTGTTTTTGGATGTGATGGTAAGTTTAAGTAAGCCTGATTAACTGTTTGTGTGTTTGGCGGCTGGGATCAATAGTGGCAATTTGCTTATGTAACTTATTAAACAATGTTGGAAGCCACAAGGGTGAGGGTAAGTATTGTATATTTAATCATAAAATATGTATGAAAGCAAGATATTTCTGAACTAGGTTTCTAGCCATTTGGTGTAGTTTGTTCATTATGATATAAGATTCAGAAAATGTGAACTCAGTAGTAAATAAGGAAAGAATTACACAAAATGTTTTATGTTAATTAAATAAAGGTTGCCTGGAATTTATTAAGGTTGAGTGCTTGAAGAGAGTGGTCTGAGAATGAAGTAGGATTATGGTTAAATTATACTGTGACACAAATTGGAGAGTGAAAAAAATACGTCAAACAGTGTGGCATGCTGGTTCTTATGAAAAGTAATTGAATCAGGTGGTAAAAGACTATGTGCATACATGCATTAGTGGGATGTTTAAGAGATGAAGCCATTTATTTCTAAAAGTTGGATGATCAATATTGAAATTACCCATTAATGTTGGCAGAGATGGGCTAGTTTCAAGAACAAAATTGATTGGGTTTTGGTGATATATGTGATGACTATGGGGCAAGGAGGAATATAGACAAATAGTTAGGGCTACTATATGGTAGTGAAAAATGATAATTAATAAGTGACCATGACAATCAGAGGTGATAAGGATGTCAGGACCTGCTGTTGGCAAGGAAGTTTTCCTGCAGCAAGTGCAGAAAACAGCAGGGTCTACTTGAGATCCTCCATAAATTTTGGTTTTTAGCATTCCAAGGACATGAGGTTGAATGATAGTAAGCCACTTCTGTAGTTATTATAGCTTTAATGGTGGAGAACTTAGACATTGGTCACTATTATTTTTAAGTTTCATGAAGTATAAAAGAGGGGTAATGATGCCAGAGGGGCAGTTTTGATAATATGAAACTGTAAAGTGGCCTTTGAGGCTGCTAATGTGGAGTATCAGTGGGTGTAATTATTTGATGATCACTTGTGACTAAGGGTAATTGAAGAGTTTAGTTGGCTCATGTTGAAATGGTGTTGGTTCTGGTCCAGAGGGTGAACAATGTAAGTGATCAGGGTGGTACAGTGAGTTGGTTGTTTGCATTGTCTTATAGAAATTGTCAACAACCTCAGTGATACATGATATGAGATCTGTATCATGAGTTTTTGATTTTTTTTGTTGAAGTCTGTATCATGAGTTTTTGATTTTTTTTGTTGATGATTTTTCTTAGGCCATCCAGACTATCTCTTGCTTTCATTAGGGGTTGGTGGTGAGTGGGAAAGACTATACATGGTGCAATAATTTCCATGACATTTATTGAAGTTTTATTTTTTATGATGTTTTCATTCTATGCTGTGTTAGCAATGGGGCTATAGTCTGGTATTTTTAATACATCAGGGGTGGGTAGCAGCTTGACTAGATTCTGGATGTGAAGTTGATTATGTGCATACAAAGGGGATTGATTGAGAAATTTGTACTGTTCTCAGAGTGGAATCCATTGAAGCGAATTTAAATCAGATGTGGGAAGGGGAATAGCTGAAAGGGTGTTGAACCATCAGACTGACTGTTGTTGGAGTCTCCAGCTAAAGGGTGGTTAGATACTAGTTGGTGGCTGCTTGTCTGAAAATTTGTTTGAGGGATAACTGGTGATGAAGATGGAACTGGTAGTTGAATCAATAGACTGCAAGATAATGCTTCCACACAGATAGCACTAATGCTTTAGACCATGGTCAAGGATTTGAGTAAGGATTATATTTGGGTCTATTATATCTGGGTGCAGTTAAGTCTTGGAATTTATAACTATTGCCTGGAATAAGTACATGGGTATCCTTGAGAAGAATTGGTAGAGAAAAGCTGATTTTGATAAAGAGCTGTATCATCCATTGAAAATCTTTTGGAGTATATCCAAAATAAATATTCCTCAGCACCCTAATGATGCACTTGTTCTGATTTGGCTAAACTATTATCAGTGCATAGTTTCCAAGTATTTTCCTTTGCACCCTAATGATGCACTTGTTCTGATTTGGGCAATCTATTATCTGTGCATAGTTTCCAAGTATTTTCCTTTGATATTGGAAGTGTTTCTGATTGAATCCCATTTTGCATGCACTGTGGTAGTATCATAAAGGAGTTGTCAAGAGAACTTGTAAAGAGATACAGTCATATCAGTAACTAATAGAACCAGAGACTGAGGTGAAAAAAAATTTTTGTTGTATAAAGATCTAGTGTTATAGTGCTGAGAAACCTTTCATTAATATTTTCTAGTGTTCCTGATGTCCAAGAGGGGAGTGGGCTGTTATATATTTAGGTCCAATCAGTGATGTCTGAGAGTACTTATATGAAAACTTGGAATTGCCCTTGGAGTGCTTTGGATTTCAATATTATTACTATGGAGTTTTTGTATATGGTTGCTGATGACATTTTCATATGTTTTTTCAGAATTTGTAGTTTCACCTTTAGAGCAAGTAATACCTTTTGAACCTATATTCTAGTTACCAATGAAAATTTTGTGCGATACTGTTGTTGTCATTCTGTATGCTTGCCTGGAATTTGGATTTGGTCTCTTAAAATGTTGATATGTTTTGATATTATATCCTTATTACTATGGAGTTCTTTATAATTTGTAGTTTGACCTTTAAAGCAAGTAATATTATTTGAATGTATGCTCTGGTTACCATGAGAATTTCTGCATCACTGCTGATAATATTTTTGTATGTTTTCTTAGGATTTGGATTTTTTTTTTCTGGAGCTGTTGATATTATTAGAAATTATCTCCCTGTTACCATGGACAGTTTGCACATTGTTGGTAATAGAGCTCTGATATGATTGATTAAAAATTGTACTTTGGACTTGAGAGCTAATAATAAAGCTGGGAGATATATGGTCATGTGGTAACACTTTGCCATATTAACCTTGAGT
This sequence comes from Epiperipatus broadwayi, assembly GCA_028023455.1. Classification (NCBI taxonomy): domain Eukaryota; kingdom Metazoa; phylum Onychophora; class Udeonychophora; order Euonychophora; family Peripatidae; genus Epiperipatus; species Epiperipatus broadwayi. The sequence goes on from JAQFVV010012427.1 coordinate 7,488,408, forward strand.
TTAAACATTAAATACAATAATTGTAATCAAAATTTAAATTAAAAAAAACAACAACAGAACACTGCAGCTAATAATCACACACTTTCTATTAATAGAAACTAGCCACATATTCACACAAATATAAATAGAACTTTGATTCTGCATTTAAAATGACACACACATAATGAATTGATCCAGAATTATCAATCATCAGAAAAGACAAAAAGACCATGCTGTTTTTTTAGTACCAAACTTATAAAGAAAATCAAAAAACTCATAATACTGTTACATGGATGTATGAAAAATACATGTTCTTTTTTTATAGTGAAAACATTTTTATGGAATCACAAACAGTATGGCAATAAATAGTTCTCTATACCATATTGCTACTCAGTGCAAGCAAGAGTAATTAATGAATGCCAGAAGGCTTGTGCATAAAATCCCCATCTAGTGCCTACTCATCCAATATCCCTAGACTAGTTTCTGGCTTGGGCCTTCGTCAGTGTGGAGCCTTGGATCTGAGAGCACTGCACCTAGATCTTAGGATCCAATGCAACCTGACAGCAGCCACCTTTTATCTCTACTTAGTCTGGGGATATTGAATGAGTAGGCACTAGATGGGGATTTTATGTACAAGCCTTCTGGCATCCATTGCACTGAGTGGCAATATGTAAAGAGAGTTTTGCCTGTTTTAATAACAGTTATAAGCAAGCATAAGAAATGGTGATCATGTGAGTATGATATTAATATATAAAATAGACATTAAGAATTAAGCAACTCGGTTTCTCCCCATGAAATTTGGTCTTTTAAATGATAATAGTGGGTAAGTTATTTGTTTTTGCCATATTTATATATAATGCATTATTTAATGTAAGTATATAGTAAAGGATTTATTGAAAAAAATAGACAGTTGCAAAAATATATGTTTGTATTTGAATCATTGATTTGCTCATTTTGAATTAATTATTTTAATGAAATTTTAATTCTTGATTACACAAATTCGTATTCGTCCCATATATAAAGTGTAACATCCAGTTTCATCAAGGAAGCCAGAGTAAAAACACTGATCAATTCAAACACAACGTTTTAATTTCACGACAGAATTGTGTTGTATTTAGTTAATGGTCTCCCACAATGCATTTGTTTATAGTGTTGTTTTCTTTAAATGTATGTATATGACAATGTGTGTGTGAGAGAGCGAGTACATATTATTCAGCATGTTAATATTGGTTTTACTTTTAAAATTTTGTTTTCAGAATATTCTATTATTCTTTAAAAATTCTAAAAGAAATATGTGCATATATTAAGTTTTCATTTTAAAAAAAATAATAATTTTGTTCTTTTTCATTTGTTATTCTTCTTATTCTTTTTTTCAACAAAAAATTGAGTATTGTTTCCAGTGGAAAAAAATAAAAACGGAGAAGAAAAAAATTGTTTTCTATACATCAACCTTAAGTGGATTTTATGACATATGAAATGTTTACACAGTCAAACGTTAGGAGATTTAACTTGTTTTTATTGAACATTTTTCTACTTTATTTTAATACAATTACAAAACAATCATTTGATGTTTATTTATTTAAACCGACTACTCATACAAAAGAGCTCAAAATATTATACTAAAAACTGTAAATTTAAATCAAATGTAATTTAACATATATACACTTTTATATAAACATATATATCTGCTGCAATTTTTGTTCCTGATCTTGTTACAATTACGTCGTCTAAAGGACATAAAAGTTTATGTAAGTGTTGCCGGACAGCTATCTTTAAAACCTCTCTAACAAAGGAGGAAATAATACTCAACAGCTAACCAGATGATAAGTAGTGCGAGTGCATAATTTTCCTTTCTGATTTTTAACTTTTGTTCTAATTCATAGCAAATATCTATTTTCCAACCATTATTACGTGATTGACTATAAGCCAATTACCTAGGGGAAAAAATCCCAATATTTGAAAATAATTTGAATTCGATTGAAAGTTAATATTTTTAGCCAAATATTTTTTTCAAATAGGTATCTTTATTTAAAATTACTTATTAACTTTTTTTCTTTGTTAATTTTTACTCTTTTTTCCTCCATATGTCATAGCATCGGCCGGGAGGCGAACCCACAACCAACTACTTGCTTGCAAGGTGGCTGCGATGACATCTCGGCTAACAACCCTTGACTGTTAATTTTTACTTATTTATAGTTTCATCATTAATGTCACTTTTCCCCAGTTGTATTTATAATTTAATTCTTTTGGATTTTAAGATCATATAATTTATTTTTATTTTATTACATATATTATTATAAAAAATTAATTTATTTGCATTAATTTAGCAAAAGTAAATGCAATGAATAATTTATAGATATGCAAATTAGACTGTTTTTCATTCACTCGGAGCACTTCTGACATTAAAGATATTAATTTTCAAATAATGTATCTTTAAATAAGTTATAAAAATATATTTAACAATAGCAACAAAGTAAAAGCAAGACAACAATTCAAATTATGTGAAATGCATTGAACATCTATGAAGTAAAATATCGATTTATAAATTGTATGTAATTATAAATATATGTCTAAAACTAATACTTTTATTGAAAAAATATGATGAAGATAAAATGCAATAGAGAACTATACTTATATAGCATCACAATATGACAAATAAAGAGACTAAATGATCAGCATGTTATAACATGTGGACAATTGATTTGTATAATCATTTTTATTTTATTTTTATTTGTCATGCTTATTTAATCTTCTATTGTTAGAACAACCTATTACTGTGTAAAAATGATTGCTGATAAGTGAATAAATGAATCTAGAAATATTGAATTAAGCAACCAAAATTATTTTTATAATACTGTATTAACTGAAATACACAGGCTTATATATTATTATTTATCTTTTCGACATATGTGTGTTCAGGTGTATCAGTGTTATGAGATAGTGTGGAGAGTGGTAAGTCATGTGAAAATCTGTGCTCATACCCTGTCTAATACTGTATTAAATAAAATGGGGGGGGGGTAACCTTCTTTTCCTACTACTATCAGTCTTTTCAAATGGAAGTGCAATTTAATTTCTGTCTTCAAACTAGTATCTAACAAAAGCCAGAAACATATCTGGAAAGAAAAATTAAATTACACTACTATTTAGAAATCATTGATTACTTAAGTTTACAATAGATGGCATTCGAGTAGTAGAGAAATGATTTTGTTTATATTGTAATAAGCAAGCTGAAATAATCAAATAATGTGTATTTCTAATGGCAGATTAAAAAATGAATCAAATATTTTATACACAGACAAATTTAACTATACTGCATTCTTTCAACTTGCTATAATATAAACAAATAAAGATATAATGATGTGATGTATGTGACTTCTCCTTATAAGAAGTCAGGAATCTCTCAGAAACTATGCCTAAAGAAACCTGTTAGCCACTTCCCATTCCATTCCCCACCCTAAGTTTTCCCATATTCTTCTGTATTCTGTTCCATCCCATTTCCACAATATAATCTTTGTTAACTCCATGGAAATTATATCTAAATCACCCATATCTTTTTCTAAACCAGCATAAAAACCAATAACCCACTTTCTGTATAATTACTTTGTTTATATTTATTCTTCCACAACTTCATTATTTGTACCCTTTCTGCTGTCAGATATTTTCATTCAATTAACAAATGCCTAATATTTTCTATGCCTTCCTTTCATAACTTGAGACTAAATCACCACATTTTTGTATTTATGTGTATATTCCTTTGTTGCTAAATATGCCATTTGAGCCTTAAATAGTAAACTACTTTCCTTGCTATTATATAAATTAACTCCCACCCAATATTCTGTTTACTTCTATATATATTTAAACTCTATTTACTCTCCATACTAGTTCTTTATCTCACCAACTCCCTATTCTTTATTAATGCATCTATTCTTCCATTCCATTCCATAACATTATAACACTCAACAATTCTCCTAACACAATCACCCCACCTTTTGTATAAATATATTCCTCTCTACTTCTCTAGCAACATCTAGTGAAAACTTAAATAATTAGTGATTGCAGTAATAATTAATACATATTGTTTTATTTCATACATAAACATTATAAATGTAATTATTAATACAACTATTAATAGAGGTAATTTTAAAAAAATTAAATGGGATGCTGGGAAAAACAAGCATGAATGAGTTCCTAAGCACTATAGGTATGCAATGATCTTATTGTAAACATTTTTTTATTTTTTGTTGTTTTTTTTATTTTTTTTACAAGACTTTATTTAAAATAATTACTTTTTTTTTTATATACAAACTTTTACTTCTAATCTAAATAGTAATTTATGGTAATACAACACAGTGGTATTTTTTTACCAAAGTGTCAGTAATATTCTGAAATTAATCGTTATCAATTTAAAAAGCACATTATTATTCAGAACAAAAAAATATTTTTCCCCCTACCGGTATATTTTCCAGTGTGAATAAAAATTAATAAATCCACATGGTCTTGTCATGTGATTAAACTATTTAAGATATTCCTGAAATTTTTACTACAGTTTTTAAATTCATAATAAAAAAATTATAATTAAAATTGTTATTACAGGGCACCGGTTACTTTTAATGGAACCAGTTATTTTATTTATTTTTTTAAAAATTCCTTACAGTTTTTCATTGAGTCAGACTTTTTTTATTAGATAAACAGACATTTATTAACTTTTTTTTTTTTTTTACATTTATTGTATTTCCCAATTATGAATCTTTTCATATGTAAGAATCACTTTCTTTGTTTTTTTAATCATTGACACAATTCAGAAAATTTTCAAATTTTAAGTGTTCAAAAATTACTTCTTATCTTTGTTGAATCTCATTTTCAGAATTTCTTTCTTTCTTCAATATTAAAGCCATTATTAATTTACAAAAATAATGCTTTTTGTTAAAAAATTGTTTATTATATTTTTCATATCATGATATATTTTTATTGTTATCTTTATTTCGTTTATTTTTCTTCTCACAACAATCAGACATATCAAGAATTTTATACTATACCTGGGTCTCGTTTTACGCGATAGATAGGTTCCTCAGAAAACACACGCAAACGAAATCGCGCAAAAATAGACATAACTTACATTGAAAAGGGGGAGATGCGGTCTGTGATTTTTCAAAATTCGTGTAAAAGCAAAGCACCAATGTAAAAATCACTTTAAAATTTGTGCAAAAAAAAATAAGGAAATAAAATATGACTAATAAAAAATTTCAAATTTGAAAAAAATTGATACAAGACAAACTTTTTAAACTATTTTTTAACTATAATATTTAATTTTATTCAAAACAATATGTATTTTTATGCATACATTTTTTTATACACGTTTTAATTATTATCGCTATTTACCGGTAAACAAGTTCGTTTGCAAACTGGTTTTTTATTCTTCACAAGAGGAAATACAACTAGCACCAACTTCACTCTCATGTTGTGTTGTTTTCTGGTGACAATGTAATTGGTAATTAATCTTTGAGATGATGATTTTATTAATTGTTTATGAACGTGATATCCAGACTTACAATCATTTACCTCTCGTTGGAATTTAAGAGCACGTTCATGATTAATGTCATTTATAAAAAAATAATGTGTCAACTGATTAGAAAGTTAAAGACCTTCTCGAATCATTTTTGCAGTGAAAGGAACAGGTTCCACTTTTAAAAAATTTTCTTAAATAACCTTTCCAACATTTTTAGGAAGTTCACTTCTGTTTCATTATCTTTTTCTACATTTTCTTCTGTATCTAAACTTTTATTTTTGTCTTTAATTTTTTAATTTTCAATTCCGTTTAAAAATCAAATTTCGTTTCACTGCGATTACTCACCTTTTAAAAATAAACTTGCAGACACTAAATGATTAATAATTGATTACGTTCTTTTTTAAAAAGCAAAAACAGAATGAGATTTAAAGTGCAAAATTAACACACACAATGTTTGAACAAATTTACATTATAATCTTGTAAAATTTAATGTGTATACATAAAATGTGGAAATCATAATTTTATTTTCATTATTGCATAAAATCTTACTGTTATAAAGCACTGAAAATATTGAAATTACTAAGATGAAAATCAAATTCCAATAATGTGTCATTACTTTCAATAAACGTAAGTGCATGAAATTTATTATTTAAAGTAATAGCGCATTATTGGAGTTCGACTTCCAGTGAAACATGAATCGCGTAACTTCAAAATCATGTTAAATAAGTCCGCATAAAAAGAGACCCAGGTGTATTTATGTTTTGGTTTTTTTAATCTTCACCTTATTGTGCAGTAATACTAATCATTATTACTAGTATTACTATCAGATGCTTCCAAAGTTTCAATTTCTTGTGATCAAACAAACATCATATCTTTAAAGTAATTTATAATCATATTGCTTCTCAATGGAACATTTATTATTATAATAAGTTCACTCATTCCATTGCTTGACATCTTGCTTTTTTTACTTCTAGTTTTTGTAATAATATGACAAAATTAAGAAAATTGTAATCTTCAATTAAAAGTTTAAGTTTAACTTCAGTGCATAACCTTTTGTTCACATTTTCTTTTATCTATCCTTCCCAGCATCACTTTAAAAGCATCAGTATTGTTTTTATATTCTTATACTATCTTTTATATTCATAGAGAATTACAGAAACGATTACAATTTGAACAGTTCTGATCTTTAATTTTAAAAGATATGTCTCCTCCAATAAATATATTTTCAATTTTTTTATTACAATCTTGCAGTGTGTTAATTTGAAACCATTATTGTTGATAGTGAACAAAGGAAAAAAGCTGTTGATGGAATTTTATGTCTTATTTATTATTATAATTTAATAGTTAGGTATTTCTTAGTGGATGTTGATCTTTTAGCAATATAGAAGACTGATGGAGCAATTCAGTTAATGTTAAAAAAGATGTTGCCTTGACAACTGGTTGAGCTTGTTTATTGTTATTGAAATTGGGATTACCTAAGTGTTAATTAATATTAATGATTATGTATGTAATAATATTATAATTCAATGTCTGCATTTCTTCAAATCAATATACATAATCTTATAATTGAATATTTATAAATATAGTAATTACATATATGTAAAGTATAACTTTAAAAAATTTATCCACTTAGGAGCACTTTTGACTATCCTCATAGTCTTTGTCAACTAACACTTTAAAAGACTAACATTCCCACAATTTCATGATATTAATATTTGCTGCCTGTCTGTTAATTAAGTCTTGTTTGTATTTGTATATTAGCATATCTTCCTTTATTTTTATTTTGTTATTTTTTTCAATTTGCAATATTTTTACATTATTATAATTGAAGTTAAAACCATAAATACATGACTTATTATGATCATAAAAACCGGATACTGAAACATTATTTCATTTGCAATTTTATAAATATTCAATTATAAGATTACATATATATATGTGTGTGTGTGTGCGCGCGCGTTCGTGCGTGTGCGTGGTGGGGAAACCAAGTACTGGCCCGGGTTCGCTTCCTGGTCAACGAATTTGACATATGAAAAAAAAGTTTTAAATATTGTTCCACAGTGAATTAATATAAAAACAATATACTTATTTCTTCATCACTATCTACAAAATAAAGTTAGGGACTCTCTTCTTTAATTAAAATAGTTCACTCATAGTGTATGCAAATGAAATATTGTCAATGAGTGGCATCTTAGTTAATAGTAATACATGTACAATATATGCATATCTTCTTTGTTCTTTCCCATGTTTCAGCAATAATTAAATAGAAAAAACAACAAACATAATATTTATTTTTATGCCAAAGCAGAGAACAATTTGCATAAAATAAAAGAAATTAAGTATTTGTTATCCTATTATATTTGCTCTAAAAAGTGAAGAACTTTTAAAATTCAAACTTATAAAAGTCAATTTTAACCCCTATTCTCAAGCTCCCTTCAATTATTCAATCTATGTTATACAACCAATATTTATGACCACACACATGTAAAAAAAGTAAATGATCTCGAATATATGTCATCTGCCATATATATATATATATATAATCAGTGCCATATATATATATATATATAATCAGTGCTTGATTTAGTTAAGACAGAAAATCTTCAAATTTTAATGTACAGGCTTCAGTTTACTCCACCCATCCAACTCTTCAGCCTTCCATATCATTGAAAATTTAATGATGGAATGCCCAAATTCTTTGATGATGCCAATATTATTGTCATGCCCATGTTGACCTTAATTCATGCTGATCCCTCATGTGTAGAACCATGTTCATTTAAATACACAGAATATTAGCATCATCAAGAGATTTAGATATTCCATCATTAGATTTTTAATGGTATGGAAGATTGAAAAGTTGTATGGTGAAGCAGATTGAAATCTGTCCATTAAAGTTTGAAGATTTGCTATCTTAATATAAACTGACCACTGATTCTATATACATGTGGGAGGTAATGATCTGGACCAACTGATGAGTGCATATTGGAGATCATTTATCTTTTTCACATGTGCATGGTAATGTGTGTTGGTTGTATGAGATAGATTGTATGCCTGAAAGGAGATTAAAACTCTGGGTTTAAATCACCATAATTACATCAAAACTCTAGGGATATAAAATATACCTGTATTTAAATATTAAAAATCAATTTTAATACATTTTGTTTCAAGTCATATAAAAGATTTGCAATTAGATTAAGTAGCTTTTAACATATTAAATTTCTTAAAATTGGGAGTTTTATTGCATTTTTTGTTTATGAAATTTGTATATAAACTTGGTTAAATAATCTTCGTTAAATTTGTACCTATTTTTTTAGTGACTGTATTTGTTTTTATACTTGTACATATAACTAATGGTTATCTAATTTTTGGATTAAATCAGATGAGGATCTAGAACATGACATGAAATGTGAGCAAGGTGCATTAAGCTTAACTGTTTGTGGATTGGTAAATAATTATGATAGGATGAAAATTAACATTTGATTTTCAATTAAGAGTATTATCAAATGATATATTGATTTTTCTCCCTTTTTTCATTTGACTTCTCTTAAGTTCAAACAAAACTTAGATGATGTATCTACTTTTAATACATTTTCCCTTTTAACATATTTATCTTGATAGGTTATATAAAAAATGTTCATTTACTAATATGATTTTTCATTAAAAAATAAAAAAACAATGTTATTCTATTTGGTTTTCTAATTCTCTAATTTTAATTAGGTAGCTATGCCTTAGGTTTTTCTTCAACAGGAATCTTCTTTTTATGAGGAATGCAAATGTGATTGAATTATATAACATTATTAAAACCTTTATTAGTATTATAAAATAAAGTCATATTAGTTATTGTTATATGACTACATACTGTTGGCTTTGAAGCCAGATTTTGCCTCAACTAAACCAAGAAAACAATTTTTAAATTTTTGTTTTTTATCATTTTAAAATCGTCAATCAATAGGCTTTTAATTATACTTGTAGCAATTAGGAGACTTAAAATGTTTTAAATTTCTGAAATATTTGTTTATTTCAATAAATGTTTTTCCCTATTGTAAGTTATTAAAAACCACTGCAACCAGCCCTAAAATGACTCACTTGCTAATATTCTGTAGCATTAAGATTAGTGATTCTTTTATACATTTGATATAAGAATTTAATAATTATAATAAAAAACACTAGATTTCAGTAGCATTCAGAGACAACATTAATATATTGTGGTTTAAAGCAAATTAATGTGTTTCAAATAAAATATTTTTTTCCATTGGATGCAAAAATCTTGAAATTAAAAATTTACTTCACAGTATATATTTTTTATTTTATTTTTGTAAAATGAAATTATTTGTTTGTTTTTGATGAAAGTGTACCTCTAATTAAAATTTGTTTTTCACAAAAATAAAATCAGTGATTTTTTTTTAAAATTATAAATAGAATTTTTAAATTTCAAAAATTATTTTGACTATTAGAATGTATTCTTTATTCAAACATGCAATATTAATTTAAATTTGTTTGTTTATTAAGATTTATTTGTTAAGAAAGATTTGTTTTGCTGCAAGTGTTAAAATGAAATCCTTTGTTTTGGTTCTCATTTAATTTTTTTTTGTGTGTGTATTTTTAAAGTTAATATAATAAATTTAAAATTAATTTTTATTTGAAAAGTTAATATTTTAACAAATAATGTGAAGTATGCAAATACTTTATGAAAAGTAAAAGTTTATTCAGTTGAAAATAAGCATGAAAGTATTAATTTGACAACAATAACTATAGTTTAAAATATGCAGCAATATGGTTAATACAATTACACATAATTTCCAAGAAATTAAAATATAATCAACATTTGAATTTATTTTATGCACTCTTTTTATTGTAGTGACAATAAAGTTTCTTTGTTTGCAATATTACATAAGATAGGTATAAATATAGAGGGTTTGAACTCAGATTTTCAAGCACCCTTCAACTATCCATACTATCTCATACAACTGATACACATGACCACACACATGTAGAAAAGATAAATAATCACTAATATACATATTTCATGCTTAAAACATCATTCATCAGTTGGTCCAGATTGTCATCTCCCACACATATATGTAATCAGTGCTCAGTTTATATTAAGATAGCAAATCTTCGTACTTTAATGGACAGGCTTCAATCTACTCCAACCTCCAACTTTTCAGCCATCCATATCATTGAAATATTTATAAGATAGATATTTAAATCAAATGTTAATATGATATATATAATGCATAAAAAAAATTCAAGTTGTCCTTAAGAGAAAAGAAAATGTGATAAGATAACCTACTTCTTTTCAAGTTTTTTTTAATGAATGGAAATGACATATAAATATATAACTGAACAGAAAGAAACTGAGGCTTCCAATGAGTTATATAATGTAAATAAATTCTTCAAAAAATAGGTGGTACATTATAGAAGCCATTGGAAGCTGCAGTTATTTCCTTTGAGATAGATATAATCTGAGTTATTTATCCTTTGTAGATATGTATATATTTAATAGGTTTTAAATATTTCTACAAAGTTTTTTAAACTTTTTGTAATTAAAACACTGATACCATGGTATATCTTCCATGAGATTTTACATTTTTTTTAATAATTTGTGAATTTATTTTTCTAGCTTCATGGATAAGATGATTCAAACAATTAACGTTCATGTGAAAAGAATTTGTTTGGTTGTTTTATAAAATTAAGCTTGGTTATAATAGTTTGTTGTTATATAAACTTATGAGGTTACTACATAAATTAAATATAAAATATTGGTTAAAACATTAGTATAAAAATATAGGATATACAAATGGTTTGATAAATAAAAAGTATGTCCAATTAAATGAGAGATTTTTAGGTTAATTATTCTGACATCAGATATTCTGTGAATTACAATTGATTTTTCAACATAATTGCTTCTGAATAGGCAAACATAAATTGTCTTTTTATTCTTTTTTTGACTAAACTCTTGTCATGGTATGATGACACTTTCACTTTTATATTTTCTTATTCTCTCTTAGATTTTTCTATGATTAAATCTGATTTAAGCAAAAGACTTCTTTTTTTGTAGGATTTTCAGAAATTTCATCCAATTAAAATTCACTTGTAAAATTATATGTTTAATGTTTACTGAATTGTTACAACATATAAACAAAGGAAATAAAAATGCTCTAAATTAAATTTCAACCACGTGGAAATACTGAATAGAAGATTCCTGCCTTCTGGTTCTCATTTTAATTAACATTTCTCTATTTTGAAATCTTTACTGGACTAAAGATGGCAAACTCTTTTATCCAATGTTATTCCTTAGTGAATTGTTTTTTTTTTAGATTTTTGAACTAAAAGCTATCTCAAAAATAAGAATAAAAATTTTAAAATGTAATTTATTTAAGAATTTTAAATTGTTTATATAGAAATGTTAAATGGATTATTTAAAGAAATGAATTTTATTTGAATCACATTTTTGTAACTTAAAACCAAATTATTTAATATATATGTAAATTATATATTTGACACATTTATGCACATTTTTTAATACATAATACAATGTCTGTGCATGTTAGGGTTCAAGTTTACTGCATATTTATTTAAACGTTATTTCAGTTTTAACTCTTTTTTTTTTTGTGTGTCTCAGTAATTTTTATTAAGCCCCTTTTTTAGCCATATGCTATTCTATCTCTGGATCACCAAAAAGTAGACATTCTAATATATATAGAGAGAGTGATAGAAATATCTAGTATAAATGTGGACATTTTATAAACATATATAATAAATCAAATACTGGAATAAACTCTGTCTTCAATAATAAAAATGATAACTTGCACTATGAATACCATTCTGTGTAGCATTTAACATTTAGTATTTTTAAAAATTTAGAGACTCATTTGATTTCTTTTTAATTATTAAATGCCAAATGTTATTCAGGATGGCAGCCATGTTGTTAGCTGGTTATCATTTTATTTATTGGTATATTGAAGATTGTAGAGTTAGTTCATTCCAGTATTTTATTTTATATATATATATTATTTTGTCTAATATCTATATAAATATAGAAATTTAAAAATAATTATTATATTTATAGAAAATGAAAATTATATAAAAGCTTAAATAATAAATTTAATTCAAGTTTACATATATTTTTGAGAATATGTGTTAGGGACTGTCTGAATATTGCAATGCAGGAATTTTGTTTGTTTGATTTTATGTAAGTTTACATTTTAAGATCCTAATTTATCAGATATTAATGAAAAGTGTTTCTTTATCATTTATTATAAATAATAACCATCTCATTGCAGGAAATTACTTTGGTGATATTCCAATATGCCTTTTCAGTAATTATTGGCAATCTAACTTTATTTCATTAAAATAACCAGAATAAATCTCCTTACAAACACTATTTTGAAAGTAATTTCTTGTTACATTCTACCACAATTATTATTCAGCAACAAACCTATTTCCAAAATGTAATCACAATCATTTTGCGATTGCACTTTTAATTTTTATGATGATTAAATAACTAATAATATTATAAGTAAACTAATAAGTTTCATCTAAACTAATGAATCTTATTTTTAAAAAGGTATACTTTATTAATTATCAACTAGCAGTCTCATAAATCACATACAATAGTGGGTAAATAATATTTTTATTTTAAACTGATATGAATCCAATCCATAAATTCTTTACATATAGATACAAGATAAAACAGCATTATTTAGAGTATTCTAGGTTAAAACTTCTTAACCTTCTTCAAAAGTAAAATATTGAATAGAAAACATCTTATCAAGCTAATAAGCCATTAAGAGATATATATTCTTTTAAGGACAAATGATTGAATGATTAACTTAAATGCATATGAACTAGTTGTTTAAAAAAGTTTCAAATCTTAATTAAATTTGAAACTAAGTCATATTTGAGAAGATATGTATGTGCATGTATATATAATTTTAAATTTTATATAATATAAAAAATAAATTTATAGAAATAGATTAAATACACTAGAGTATTGAATGATGTATGGTTGATGACAGAATACATCTGAGAACTACAAAAAGAGAAGGGAATACAATCTTCAGAAAGAAATGTTTGCTGCAAAAATTAAAAAATAGCATCACAAAATGACATTTAAATTATAAATAAATTTTACTCTACATACAAGAATTAATAATTGGAAAATAAAATATCTAAAATAAAATTGTAATTTTGATACTAATGTATAGTAATTTAAAAGAATTCATACTGATTGTATAAACATACAAAAATTGTCATTTTTATCCCAAAATAAATAACATAGCAATAGACACATGGTTACTTTAAAAAGTAAATTCTTGATGTAAAAAAAATAATTCTGATCAGTTCTTAGCAAAAAAAAAAATACTAATTTGAATATTTGAGATAAAAAAACTTATATCTTGAAAAAATTAATATTTTTAAAAGCATACTATTGACAGTAGTATTCTTGATAATTTCTTAATGAATGACAATAAAACAATGAACATTGTGAATGTATTTATATTATTGTATGCATAAGAGATAGGAAATTCACTGTATTACGATTGACACATAAGCATCATGTTTGAACATTAATAACATGCATAGAAATCCTATTCAGTAGCAAAAACATTATTAACAAATGTGCTTTAATTTAATCAATCCTCTGGATACTAAAATAGCCAATTATAAATTATTCAAAGGTAAAATTAAAAAAAAAATCAATTATTGTTTTTTACTGAGTTACAATAGTCAATTTGTATTTCGACCTAGATATATAAAAATTAGTATAAGCCTGTTCATGTATCATGTAAAATATATATTTATCAGGTTATAATATATATAATAATATTATAAATTGATGTCTGTATTTCTTCAAAGCAATATACAAAATCTCATAATTAAATATTAGTAAATATAGTAATAAAAAATTTTGAAAAGGTAAAAAAGTATAATCGTCCCTTAGGAGCACTTTTGACTATCTCTGTAGTTTTTGTCAATTAATACTTTGAAAGGTTAATCTTCCATAATTCCATGATCTTAACATTTGCTGCCTGCCTGTCAATTCAGTCCTGCTTGTATTTATATATTATCATAGCTTCCTTTATTTTTCTTTTACTTAGGAGCACTTTTGACTATCCTCATAGTCTTTGTCAACTAATACTTTGAAACATTAACCTTTCCATAATTCCATGATCTTAATATTTGCTGCCTGCCTATTGATTAATTCCTGCTTGTATTTATATATTAGCATAGCTATATTAGAAAGCTATGCTAATATATAAATACAACAGAATTTAATCTAAAGGAATCTATACTAATATATAAATATAAGCAGGACTTAATCAATAGGCAGACAGCAAACATTAAGATCACAGAATTATGAGAAGGTTAACCTTTCAATGTATTAGTTGAAAAAGACTACGAGGATAGTTGAAAGCGTTCCTAAATGACAATTATATTTTTTGTACTTTTCAAAATTTTTGATTACTGTATTTACTAATATTTAATTATAAGGTTCTATATATATATAACCATTAGAAATCTAGCAATAGAGGTGTTAATGCCCTCATATATTTATAAAGATACTAAAAATTGCAACAATTGATGATTTACTAGTCTGCATTCAGAACAGGCTATATTTACCTGTTTAAGGAAATTTAAACTTCTTTCTATCAATAATTTCAATTTCTAAGGACAAATTGCAATCTTTAGTGTTTATATCTATTGCTAAAGGGAAGTTGCATTGACAACAGTTTGAAATTTTTGATTGTTATCTATATTGGGATTGTCGAAGTGTTGATTGTTTTTTAATGGTTGCTTATAAATCCATTTACCTTGAACATTATTACACTCAATATATATATATAGTGTAACGAGCATAGACCCTATATATATATATATAATAGGGTTGGATGAATGTGTGACTCATCAATAAATTAGCATTCATTAGATAAATAATATAGTAAATTATTATCATGTCATACATATATGCAAAGTTATTGACTGTACAACTCAGATATAGAATGAAGATTTTTATTTGTCATTCTTTTTTTTAAACATATACACATATGTTGCAAGCAGTAAATGAATCAGAAACAATTTTTGATGAGTTGCTCTAAATGGTCAAAAAAATTAAACAGAATGTTATGGCTTCTTAATGTAATTTAATATGGTCTGTTACAAAAATGTCTTTTGAAACTATATATATTGAAGTTTAATGTAATTATAGGGGATTTAAACATAGACATTCAAGCTCCCTTCTGCTATTGTGTGTAGTCATGTAAATCAGGAGTATGAGATAGAGTGGAGAGCTAAAGAGAGCTTGAATGTCTGTGTTCAAATCCCCTACAAAAATGTCTTTTCTAACATTTACAAAAGTGGCTTCTTGTTCATAAGCACTGTGCCCTTGCAGAACTCCTAGAAAAAAAAATATTAAATTTGTGCTCAATATTTTGCATAATAATTATGTAAATATAAGTAATTAAACTGTTTTTATAAAGAATTATTTTAAGTTGTATTTATATTTTGGACTATTTCCATCATGTATTGAATGTCTTTAGAAAAATTTAACTTTATTTAAATATTCCTAATATATTCAATTGTTAATAATAATACACAGGTTAGCATATGCACAACATTTCAAGAGGTATTATCCCCCCCTCTTCTTCATGTATTACCACCTTGACCAGTGGCAGTATTAGCATGGGAATCAAACATGGACCTTTAGATTCTTGTGTATTGAATTTTAAGAAAACACTCCAACAAACTGACCCCTCCTGTCGAAAGCAATAGTCAGTAGAAAGTTCATATACTTATCTTTGAGATTCTTCCTGATTTCTCCACTTTTTTTCTAAGAGCAAAGTTGATTAGTGGTTTCCATACTTTGCTTTTAAAAAAAAAAATGGAGAAATCAGGAGGAATCTCATAGATAAGTATATGAAATTTCTATTGACTGTTGCCTTTGGCAGACTGGCTCAGCTGGTTAGAGTGTTACCTTAAAATTCAATACTCAAGAATCTAATGGCCCAGGTTTGATTCCCATGCTAGTACTTTCACTGGTCAGGCCAGTAATATCTGAAGAAGAGAGGAGAATAATACCTTTCGAAACATTGTGCATATTTAGTGCTATTACTAACAGCTGAATGTATTTGGAATATTTAAATAAAGTTAAATTTTTCTAAATATATTCAATACTTATATTGAATGATGGAAATAATGCCACATGCAAATATAACTAAAACACCATTATCACACATCTTCGGGGAAATTATTTTAAGTGATGCTTGAAATTGTATTCAAATGTGTTACTAATTATAGTAGTATCAGAAACATCACATTTAGTGAATTTTAGCACTTTCCACTGAGATTCATTTGTTCTTATCAATGCTCATGACTTATGCTGTTGGAGCTGCTTGTTTCAGCAGCTTTAGTAGTTATTTGAGAGTGATATGTTTTGTTCGGAATCAATAAATTTATATTGTTTTTATTTAGAATAAGTAATAAAATATTCTGTTTACTTTCTTGTAAATAATAGTTATAAATTAACATATAAGTATTTATTACAGAAAAATAGAGCAAAATAATAAAATAAATATGATTTAAATATTTATCACGATGGGTGTTAGTGTTGAATATATATATAACAAGTTATATTTTCCCAATTGCCATCTTATGGAAAAATTTAAATAAAAAGTAACGTTTGATCTACTCCATATATTAGTATTTGTTAAACATTAGTTAGTAAAAATTAAAAATTCATTAGACTTTTAATAACGATTGGTACAGAAAAATAAAATTGTTGTATGGTTGCGAAATTAAAACAACTCTGCTTTGTTTTCTTTGTTTACTTTTTGGTACCAATATTGTAATAAAGCATCTCTGCTTAAAACTTTCACATGATGCCTATGATTTACAATAAACATATTCAATTTATATTATCAAAGGCTGCTTTAAAACAAATTGAATCATATTTTAATTGTTTAATTTTTAATTCTCTAGTGCAAATTCTGTTTTTTATTAATGATAGATTGATTACTTTCATTGTTAAGAGTGTTTGATGGGCTTTTGATATTTACTATTGTGAGATATATTGACGAAAGATAATTCTAGCATAGATTTTTATGTTCATATTTGTTAAAGAAATAAAGTGTAATTAGTAAGCACTATTAAAAGAAATTTATATATATATATTATTTTGACATTTTTAATTAGTTAAAAAAAATGTGCTCATTGCATAATTAATTATTAATTATAACATTTTTTAAATATTTAACTTTTATTTAAATGGCATAGTTTTGCATGATTTGCTCCATAGTTAATGGCAAATTGTTTGGGGTCAAAGTTTATGGGTTACAATCCAGCTTCTATTATTTAACAGAGGCTAATGGCATAACAATCTAAGGTTCAATTTCTTTATAGCTTAGCTATCTGATTTTGTATTCCCTCTTGTGAGAGGATGAATTATATCCATAGGTTTTTTGTGTGTTAAATAGAATATTTTTATTTATAGATAAATTTTATACTGTCGACTATTAATTATTCTTTGTGTTGGTACATATATTTTTCACATATTTGTGTCAATATTGTTATCTCTTAGGATAAGATTTAAATTTATATATGTACTCTTCTGTAACAAAACATTTATATATTTTTTCTAGGAATATGCTTTATCATCATGAAAGTTAAATTTATATTTTACTTAGCTGTTTATGATCTCTCATATTTTTACTATTCAGTGACATATTAGTTTCAGAGTTTTATTCATAATATTCTATTATGATTTGTTTGTGCTAAACAAACCATGCTGAAAAATGTAATATTTTATAAAGGTTAGTGCTAATATGAGCTTTTATGGTATATAATATAAATTTTTTTATTAGATACATATATTACAGTTTTTGAAACCAGGCACTCTTCACCAACCTGGGAGCTTAATTGTAAGTATAGAGGATTTGAACTCAGATTTTCAAGCACCCTTCAACTATCCACACTATCTCATACAACTGATACACATGACCACACACATATAGAAAAGATTAATAATCACCAATATCCGTATTTCATGCTAAACCAGCACTCATCAGTTGGTCCAGACTATCATCTCTCACACATATATATAATCAATGCTCAGTTTATATTAAGATAGCAAATATTCATACTTTAATGGACAGGCTTCAATCCACTGCAACCTCCAACTTTTCAGCCATCCATATCATTGAAAATCTGATGATGAAAACTCAAATACCATGCTGATGCTAATATTATTGCCATGCCCATGTTGACCTGAAGTCACTCTGACCCCTCATGTATATGACAGTATCCATTAAATACATATAAGAGGGATGGACAGGATACAAGCTTAATATGTAAATATTTGAAACCAGGCACTCTTCACCAACCTGGGAGCTCAATTGTAAGTATAGAGGATTTGAACTCAGATTTTCAAGCACCCTTCAACTATCCACACTATCTCATACAACTGATACACATGACCACACACATGTAGAAAAGATTAACAATCACCAATATATGTATTTCATGCTAAACCAGCACTCATTAGTTGGTCCAGACTATCATCTCTCACATATATATAATCAATGCTCAGTTTATATTAAGATAGCAAATATTCATACTTTAATGGACAGGCTTCAATCCACTGCAACCTCCAACTTTTCAGCCATCCAGATTTTCAATGATATGGATGGCTGAAAAGTTGGAGGTTGCAGTGGATTGAAGCCTGTCCATTAAAGTATGAATATTTGCTATCTTAATATAAACTGAGCATTGATTATATATATATATATGAGAGAGATGATAGTCTGGACCAATTGATGAGTGCTGGTTTAGCATGAAATACGTATATTGGTGATTATTAATCTTTTTTACATGTGTGTGATCATGTGTATCAGTTGTATGAAATAGTGTGGATAGTTGAAGGGTGCTTGAAAATCTGAGTTCAAATCCTCTATACTTATATATTACAGTTCTATTTTTTAGATCATGAAATGCAGTTCAATCATGCACTAAACTTTGAAAATATGACTGTCCTGTGTGAAGAAAGAAAGAGACCATAAAAAATATAATAAAAGAGGCATGCATGATAAATAATCAATTTAAAGCATAGCTTTAACCAAAGTTCCAACAGTGTTTAATTAAAGCAATGTTGAAATTTTAATGGTTTGATTTAAGCTTAATCAGTATTGATCTTGAGGCAAAAATGTTAAAAATTAAATTTTACTTCCTGTCAAAGTTATATTCAATCACTTATATAATTAAAAATGGAATTCATTTATTAATTATATTTGTAATGTACATTTGCATATATTTTTTGCTGACCCACTCTTAAATAATTAAGAAATGGGAAAATTTTTGTGTGATTCTTGATCATTGATATAAATACTTTAGTAGAAACATCATGTTTATATAAGTTGTTATGCTTAAGTTTACAACTCAAATGCAAATGGAAGATATAGAACTTTTGCAGAGGATACTGATATTTAATAAGTTTTTTAATCTCCAGTTATAATTATATTTATTGTTTTTGCTCAAGCTTTTCATGATGTTTATAAAATATTAAATAATTGAATATTTTATTGAACAAGACTTGATAAGTTCAGACATGAAAGTTGATTGGGAGGAGACCCAATCCATGGATTATGAACATCAGTGTCTTTCACTCAGTCACTGAACTAATTCCTGCAAAGCATTGATATTACTAATACTCAAAAATGTCTTTAATTTTGGCTACTGACCAAATTGTAGTAATTAATATATTATGTAATAAGATTTAAAAAATATTACAATATAATTTTCAAAATTTAACTTTGCTTTGCAATTATCACCAATGCTATTTTTTTGTTTCCATATACATACCTCAATAATTTTTCAAATTTTTTTATTATTTTTTCTATGAAAATTTCCAATTCATCTTTCATTTATTGGATATTATTTGGTATAGCTCTCTTTCATTTTTATCAGAAAATGCATATTTAACTTTTTTTGGCTAATATTCTTTTAAAACTTTTTAAAAACTACCTGTTGCATCTAATTAATCACTATCAGTTACTATCAACTTTCATTTTTAAGTTGTTACAGGATTGGCCTCTATTTGTTGATACATATTTAATATGTTTATTGATATTACATTATTATCATAACCATTTTAACTCTTATTAATACAGTGAAGATAAAACTTTCTCCAAATTAAATTACACCTACTCTGATATTTAGCTTCTCTTCTACACAAACTCACCAGCAATCTTTCTTATTTCATTCATCCACCTCATATGGTCTCTTTTTAGGTATTTTACAATCATACCATTTAAAAACTTCAATTGCCCAATTATTGTCAAGTCTTTTAGCAATATGTCCAGCCCAGCTCCATTTAACTCTATTGATTCTTTCAATGTTGTCACTGATATCTGATTGTTCTCTCACTCATATATTTCATTTTTAATTTGTTCTTATTATTCATAACATACATGTGTTCATACTTTCTTGAATGGTCTGAAGTTTCTGTAATGCACTCCTATTAAGTGTCCAAGTTTCAGAGCAATAAGTAAAAATTGGTGACATATTTCCTTTTAATACTAAGTTATTTTTTACTAAAGAGCACTTCATTCAAGCTTAACTCTATGATTAATTTCATCCATTATATTTCTATCTGTATTAGTAATCTGACTAATGTATTTGTAGTTTTTACATGCTAATTTGTGATTATCAATCTTTTCCTTTTTCTTCCAAGGAAATCCATTGAACATTACTTTAGCCTTTTTAATATTCATCTTTAGTTATATGTTTTTACTTTCATATGATAACTCATGCATCATTTATAAAACAACAACATCTGCAAAATTTAGATGAATTAAGTAATTTCCATTTAAACTTTTATTTTCTTGTTTTCCCATTTTAATCTACAAAATATTTCTTATAAAACTGTAGAAATTTTTTTGGGAAATATGGAAGCACTGTCGTGTACTCTTTTCAATGTGCAGACATATAGATATATTGTAAAACCTTTCAATTAATTAAAACAAAAATAAATAATAAAAATGCAATAGATAAAAGGAAATTCCAAAAATCTCTTTTCTTATTAACTTTCAAAGTTATGATCTCTTTTATAATAATATTTAACAAATATTTTATTTATTTAGCGCGATGTTATAAATTGTATTAATAATAGTAGATTACTCCACTGCACATGCACTTTACAGATCGAACGTTTTATGCCAAAAAAAAATTTGGAGAAACTTTTTTTTTTTTTTTTTTAGGCATATACAGTTGTAGATGTTGACTGAAAAATATTAAAAAAAAAACACCTCTAAACAAAAGGATTCTAATGTTTTAATTACTAAATAAACTTTTTCAAAATAAATAAAAGTTTTTAAACGAAAGACAAAAAAAAAATAAAACACTTAAATATATTAGAGTATATTGTACGTGTAGTCAACTGTACATTATTATTAAAATTACATCTATATGTGACCACATCTTTTTCATAGGTGCAATGCAAATTGAAGATAACAAAATGCAAAATATATAATACCTAAATGACAGCATTATATAATTTTTTTTTTTTTTACTATTTTCTAATTTTTTTTGTATTGCCTATTTTTTAAATGTGGTTACAGCAATCTTACTATATGTAATAATGTCACTCCTTTTAAACTTCTTTTGTTTTGAGTAGATTCTTTTTGTTTGTCTTTATTATATCAAACTCTTAAAGTTTAATCTGAATATCTAAAATTAATTTTCTGCTTTTTTAACATTATTTGTCTTTAAATTTTTTATTTAAATATATTTTTTAATGTTCAAAGCAGAGCTTGCTGACACCTCGGAAGATGACAATGCACACTTGGGAAAAGTAAGTATATCTCACTATATTAAACAAAATAATATAGATACTAACATTAGAGAATACCGATCATACAAACAACAGAAATACAAAACATCTACACACAATGAAGGCTTTGAATATCATAACATTAAAAGAGAAAGGCTAGGTAGAGTAAGTAATATATATATATAATGAAATTAAAATTAAGTGTACATAACATTAGTGATTTGCATGATGTGGCCAAAAAATACCAGCTAATTAAATGGTTAGACATAATGCAAACACATATATTAGGATTAGTAGAAACAAAGACCTATAGTAGAACATAAACTGATTCTTCTAACTTTCTGAACTGACTGCACCCTCAGCAATGACAGGAGTAATAATCATGCCCATTTAACTCATTCAAAATTTTATTTATAGATGAGTATGCAATAATGCTCACAATAGAACATAAGACTATAAGTTTAAATGTAGTTTGTGTATATGCCCCCTAACCATAACATTAATACCAGAATTTTTCAAAACATAAAAGTTATTATCTGCTATCTCCACTCAACCACTCATGCTGGTGGGAGACTTTAATATATTATATTCTACATTTTTGAATAAATGATTGCACTTCATCAATAGTCCATGTATGAGTAGTGAAGGATTTCTGCCAAGTAATTCTGATTCATTCAATAATGGTAGATACTGTTCACTTGTGGATCTAGTATTTTATTCACCATCACTTCACCACACACTAAAAATTCAACTAGTCTCATCTTCTCTCTCAGACCATGCAGCAATAATGACCATTCTTGATTTAAATTATACATACCATGTAACCTACACTAAGAATCCTATTATATACAAAAACAAGAGAATTTTTATTCTCAAAAATTTATATTTTATTAGCTAAACTAAGCAGCTTAAAAATAGACCCTGTACAATGATATTGTACACACAAATAATATCACATACTATATGCTATGTTACAAAAACCATTATACCACCAACAAAACCTTTAGCCCTTGTTGATGAATTATATAAAAGAATAACACATAGTACCCCAACTACAGAAAATAATAATCTATTAATTAAACAAAAAAAACTTACAAATCCATATGTGATGTGTTAAAAGAATACATTAATATAAAAAAGAAAAAGCTTTTCATTATTCAATCACCTATCTGGTCCAGACAATATATTTGATGGGCACTAAGTCAACTACCTACAACAAAAATTCCTTCAGTCAACAATATCTTTAAGGAAATACTTTAAAATGAGCCAATATTCAAATCATCTTTTAGCTACTTTGGAATACTGGATAATACAGAAATATTCAAACCTAAAGTTTTTATACAAAGTTTGGAAAAGATGCACAAATTCATGCCATCCACCAGATATGCCAAAGTTGTTTTTGCACACTTAAACCAGTTCACTTCTATTTATCTTGCAGACATGACTAACTTTCTGTCAAAAGGAATATATAGCAATAGTTTAATTATGAAGAAACAAACTTCACTTGTCCAATGCAGTACATAAGGCCAATATTTATGGGCCTAATGGGTATTACATAACTTGAAACAGTAATAAAAAACCAAAATTGAACCACAGCTTATACCTTTGTTATCACAGGCACAATTTGTACAAAAAGACTCATCAACAGAACAAGCAGCTTTTGTATTTAAAACTGTCATTGATACTATTTAAAATGCAAAATAAATACAGCCTGATGGCAATACAACTGGATATAAGAATTGCTTTTGATTTGGTACTATTTGATGTACTCATAAACACAGTAGAAACAACAACAATACCAAAATAAATTATATGTGCTCACAAACTTGGTAATAAATAGATAAACATGTATAACTCTGAATGGAAAAAAATATCTCTTCCTTTTAATCCATATCAATCAATCCCACAAAGGTTTCTGCTTAGTGCATTGTTATTCACCACATTCATAAATCCACTATTCAATAACATTAAAAAATGACTCTCATGGATCTATATACCCACACTTGGTCATAAAGTAGCCTGTATATCCTACATGGGTGCTATAACAATTTTTCTAACAACTGAAAAACAAATACTTGCACCTCTAAACTAAAATTTAACTTTTATAAAACATGTGCATGGTGTATATATATAGAAAAAACATATTCAAATGTATTTCATGGTAAATCTACAGCCTTATTAGGATTCTTCTTTCACTTGAGTTACATGGCTATGCAAAGACAAATAAAAAACAAACTAAGTCAAAAAACAGAGCAGACCATATTCTTCCTCTCAAAAGCATATCTTTGTCTATACTTGAAAGTATCACTTATAAATATAATGATTATTACAAAAATTATTTATTATACAAGGATTATAGTCTTCACACAATCCTTTATATCAAAGATTTATTCACTGCATAGAAAGCATTTATGGGGAAGAAAAATAGTCACCATCTAACTGCGGCAAATACAGTATCATAGTAACCTAAATGGATTAGGACTACATTCTATTTGTGTATTTACAATACAAAAAACTATTAATCTTATATCATCCATAGCAAAAATATACCCACATTTTGAAGTCACTCTTAAAACAATACCTACAGACAAACCTCCATACACAAAATATTCGCACACAATCTTAAAACCTATTAAATCAATACCTAACACTAACATAATTTTCCCACGAGACAAATGGTGCTACTGAAATATGTATGTACTTCTATGCCTAAGCAAAAATTATAACTTAGACTTGCCAATGCTAGACATTAATAATAAGCAGCTAATACATAGATTTAAATATTGGACACTTAAGTTCAGATTTTTGATTTTTTACTCAAAATGAACATGTTGTCATTGCCAATATTATATTTCATGAGATATAAGAGACATATACTTAATGTTGATACTATATGTGAGTTTTCCACAGATAAGAAGCAAGCTGTATTTAAGTGTAGTAGCCTACAATACACTTGATCTTATATTATAAAAATTTATCAGAAAAAGAATACCACTATAAGTTCAATTACAGAGACTTTTCCAAGTGCCTGCTTCACAGAAATAAAAAGTCTAACATTTATACTATATGCATTCTGGTGTGCAAGGTGCACATATCTTTACAATAGTAATACAAAAATTTTTAATACTTTTAAAAACAAATTAGAGACAATAATACAAAGAGATAAAAAAATCACCCCATCAGACATTTTTGCAGCCACTTGGTCACTTGTATATTAGTGCTCTAACCTCTAGTAAGATATATTTTATGTTTCATTGTAAATGTTTTTAATAACAGTATAATTCATGAATGCTGTTGAAAATACTTATTATGGTATTCTTTGATTAGTTTTATATATTTTTTTCTTTTAAACTGAACTATCTGTATACATATATATATCTTTTATCCTTTAAACTGAAATATCTGTAGATATATATTTCCTTGAATAAAGTTTTTTCTAAAACTAAATATATATTTTTTTTAGCATTTCACTGTTACTGACTTGTTTTCTACCATATAATGTTTTCAATTTCTCATTGATTTTTTTCTTATAGATATCAAATTTTATGGCTTTTTAATTTTATTTATGTTTTTGTACTGTATTTAGATCTTTTTTTTTTTTCAAAAAGTGATTATATTTGAATACAAATATAATGTATATACTGAACTTTAGATCTAGTGTCTGAACCTATCCTAGCACCTCTCTGAGGAATGCCAGAGCATGAAACCATGATCTGAGGTTTGGGGGGTCCTGACAGAGATATTTTAAATGCTTTCTCTAGCTAAGCATTTATCACAAAGCTTATTGAGGAATTGGCAATCCTCACTGTTTATAATTAGAAGTTTCAATAGTCTTTATTATGCTGTCGTTCATTTCTTTGGAATTTACTTTTAGACTTTTATATGACATTAAATTGCCCAAATATTTTTGTCATTATTTTTGTAATTACTCTCCTTAATAAGAATCTTCATTTTTATACGGTAACTTTTTAATTGTTTTAGTGTTAAATTTGCAATGGCACTTCATTTTCATGTTTCTGAAAGTTTTTTATTTCCATTTTATTTATTTGTTGCTTCAAAGTTTGCTTTTGCTCCTAAAATTAATGCATTTGTGATATTGTACATATATACACACACACCTATATATATACCACACATGCATTCATATAACAGTAAAAAAAGTTTATGATTTATAACACTACAACTATTTATGGCTACGTCATATTATAGTGTAGTTTTTAGTTTTTCCAATCACTAAATGAATACTTTATCTTCTAGCTAAATATCTATTATTATGCAGACTATTTTTTGATGCCTGGGTTTGTTTGCTATGGACCTGAATCTAAAAGAAAAATTCTGACTGTTTGTGACCTAAAAAATCAAAGTCTACTAGCCTGAACCCTAGCTATGCATAAATTTAACCGGTGGGTGCAATAACTACTTTAATGTGAGGCCCTTATGTAATAGATATGCAGATATATACATACAATTCTTTTAACATATTGCAAAAAAAAAAAAAAAAATTGACTTCTCTCATCTTTACCCCGCTTACACACACATGCTTATCCATATTAGAATGTTATTTGATTTTCTAAAAGCTTTAGAAGAAAGTTATTTTTTTAAATTAAGAATTAAACTTTTATGAATATTTAATACTTTAAATTCTTTTGATTTTATAAATAATACCCTCTCTTGTCTTTTTCTTTTTTTCTAACAATAATTGTGATTATGAAGACAATACTGCTTGTCAGTTTTTTGTTTTTTTTTTTGTCAACATTTGATTGGCAGATAAAAAATTTATTCCACTTCATTGTAGTATTTGTTCTGTTTGTCATTTTATCTGCTAGTAATGAGTGATGGAAAATACTGGAGTAAAATAGAAAAATAGATCTTAAAAAAAAAAAAAGAAAATTAAAGTGACATTGAAAATTGACATTTGTAAGCATATTTTTGTTTAATTTTGGTTTGATTTTTATACTGCTATTATGTTTCTAAGAAAAAAATTGCTGATGACAGTGTTTAAATTGCATGAAATTAACAAAGAAAAAATATTATCTTTTGAATATTTAATAATGAAATGGTAGTTATTTAACTTTGCATTTCAAAATTACATCTGTTGTCAGATATGTTGATTCATTTTACGTATTACTGTCATATTAGCCTTCAGGCTTGCTTATGTTTATCAGTTTTAATTATGTATCTTTAATTCTTATAATAAAGATGATTTGCAATTGGAGTTGTAATAAATTAATTAAAATGCCTTACAGATCAATCTATATACGCCTCTCCAACAACTTCTCAAAATGGAACAGTGAAGAAAGCACTCCAATTTCTAAGTGCTGAAGTTTAGATGTTTTTAATGTTCTTGTTTAGCCTATAGCTAATAGCTACTTCTATACCAGATGATAAGTTGGATTGAATATGAACTAGTTGCCAGCAAAAAATTCCAAGCATAATTAAAATTCCAAGAAAAATTTGCATTTTATTATCAGGGAATCAAATCCAGTCATAGATATAGCAGGAAATAGCTATTCTGACAATATGAGATTCCTAATATAATTAAATTTATATGTATAAAAACAGCCACATCTAATAAATTTTAGTGTCTGAAGCAGACTTCACAGATAGGATTTCTTCACAAATTTTTATACTTGAGGAATAATGAAAATCCAGGAAAGCTTTTAGATAATAATAAAAAATGGACACAACTACTTCCCTCAAATTTTTTGCTTATTAAAATAAATTCGTAAACATATTTTATTTAATAGAATAATATAACAATTTCTGTTAATTTTGTTTATAAAAAGAGAATTTGTATCAATTAAAATTATAATATTCCTATAAATATTATTGATAAATCTAATAGCCCTATAATTTTGAATTTTGTTGAACTTATTTAATTGTATTAGCTGCATACAGCGGTAAAAATATTTGGAAACTTAAATCAATATTTAGACAGTAATAAAATATTAAATTCGGAAATATTTCTAGCTTAGGAAGCTGATTAATTGCGTTTTAAAATAATTCCTATTGTACGTAGAAATGAAAGTGTAAAGTTGAGAGTTAAAGGCTTTTGGATTAATTCCCCATTAATGAAATTAAATAAAAAATATTAATTTGATCAGTTAAATAAAATCCTAGCTTGTTATCTTGGGCTAAATGTCACTTATGTTTCTGAATAATTGTTTGTAATATTATTATGTTTGTCTGATGAACGTTTGTGATGACATCATTTTACATAAGTTATATTTTCAACTATTTCTAAATTAAACTGGCAAATTTTTTTAAAACTTCATACTTTTCTAAATACATATGATCACCAGAATAACTCACAAATTAGTTCAGTGTTCTTTGCTAACTTGTGCTTTATTACCAGCAATTAAATGTATTTGGAAATATAGAAATAAAGATTGAATACTTCTAAAATCATTTGATAATTCAACTAGATTAGTCAAGGACAATATATGGCCCAATAGCACAAATAGCCTTTTACGTTTTTTTGAGAAATAAAGGTTGATTTCAATTTAACACTTATATCAGCATAAAAACTATATTTTTGTAGGTTCTCATTTATTCATCTATCTTTCTTTTAATCAAGATTTGGTGTGAATGAGCAGTTTCTCTTATTATTAACCAATGCTTGTTTTCAATTTCTACCATTACAAATGACTTGTTGTAATGATTTTAAGAAACAAATAGGACTATTAATAGATAGATTGAGAGCAGTTTTATATATTTTTTAATCCATAAAAGTTTTGCCTTTGCTTTTATTTTATTTTTAAATGAACTCAAGTTTAATGACTGAACATTTTGCTGTTATTACTCTTCAAGTAAATTTATGCGCCCAAGTCAATAAACCTTGAAATGAAAAATGTTACGCATATTGTTATTTCAAGCATCAATTTTATAATATATCAAGTGTATTACTAATTTAACTAATTTTTATAACTTGAATCTGAATATAGAAATCAGATATTTTATTTAAGCAAAAAAAAAAATACTTAAATGTATAGGCTCAGGTAAAAATTAACAATTTCTCAGTAATAAAAAGTAAACTTATCTCAGAAATGAATAATAATAATCTGGATTATTTACAATCAACTATTTAAATGATCTTAAGTTAAAACTGAAAAAGGAAAATCAATTACTTCACAAATTGTGTACTCATGTTAAAGCTTTTGAAAGAAACTTAAAGTTTGGGAAAATCAATTCAGAACTAGGTAATAGATTTGAGTGCCACATGTACCCTCTATATTAGCCAAACATTAGGAATATCTTAAAGCTTTTTACTAATATTTATAAGAAAATAATTTATTTTTGGTTATATAAAAGTTATATAACTTGTTTAAAAATAATTTTATTTTAGTATATTTTGCATTAAATATAATGTTTCTGGATTTTTTTTTCTAGTGATATGAAAATGTTTTATGAATTCTGCTGTTCAAAAAAGATTACCCATACATGAACTAGATGATAAAAATAATGATTATTATAAATTTTTTGATCAGTTGTTGCTATTATAGTTTTTTTCTTCATTTAGAACAGGAATATATATTTACACATATATATAATTATAGGGGATTTGAACACAGACTTTCAAGTTCCCTTCAACTATCCACTCCATCTCATACAACTGATGCACATGACCACATACATGGGAAAAAGAGAAATAATCTCCCATATACATATTTCATGCTAAACCAGCATTCATAAGTTGGTCCAGATCATCATCTGCCATACATATATATATATAATCAATTCTTGGCTTGTATTAATATAATAAATATTCAAATTTTAATATAAAGCCATCAATCTATTCCACCCTCCAACTCTTCAACCATCTATATCATTGAAAATCTGATGATGGAATATACAAATCCTTTGATGATGCCAATATTATTGTCATGCCCATGTTGACTTGGGGATCATTTATTTTTTCACATGTGTGTGGTCATGTTTATGAGATGAAATGGGTAACTGAAGAAAACTTGAAAGTCTGTATTCCAATTCCATATAATTACATTTAAACCTCAAATATATTAATTATAATTGTATTTCAGATACTATATATATATAATTATAATTGAAATAATATTTTTAAACGGTTTATAAACAATTCAAACAATCTTTAAATCCGCATGAGTGTACTTTCGTCCCTTTCAAATCCAACTTCCAACCCCATCATTCATTTATATACTTTCGATTACTTAATCAAATTATTTCATTCTTCCCCACCTTATTTTATCCTTTAAATTTTTTATTTTCATCTATTAAATTCAAAAATAAACGAGAACTCATCATTTCAAATTCACGAATCTATTTTATTTAGAGCTTGTCGATTTATCAAATATGTTTATTCCTGTTTATAAAGATTGCTCTTTAATTTTTCTTTTACTATGGTTTCTCTCTTCATGAAGAATTTTCACATTTTCAAAATTAAATTTAAATTTATGTTTACATGTTTTTTCATGATCAAAGAAACTGAAGAAGATTAATCACATTATTTTATTTTACACGCTTATATCTAGATTTACAGTTTACCTATGTATGATAGCATACAATCACAAAAAATTTGATATATGTGATTGTATGCTATCATATATAGGTGAATCTAGGTGCAACATTGAGAAAAGATTGAAGGAACACGAATTATTATATAAGCGTGTAAAAAATAAAAATAATGGTGTTTGTTCTTCTTCAGTTTTAATGAACATAATCTAAAAATTGATGGATAGCTATCAATAGGTAGCGAAATCGAAAAAAAAAAATGTGATTTAATATCTTCTTCAGTTTTCTTTGGTCATGAAAAAACATGTAAACATAAATTTAAATTTAATTTTGAAAATGTGAAAATTCTTCATGAAGAGAGAAACCATAGTAAAAGAAAAATTAAAGAGGCAATTTTTATAAACAGGAATAAAACACATTTGATAAATCGACAAGCTTCTAACATTAAAATACGAGATTCGTGGAATTTGAATTGATGACGTTTGCTTCCGCTTTTAGTTTTTGAATTTAATAGCAGTTGAGGCAGGTTTGAAAGTAACAGATCGGAAGAGTACTTCTGCGGATTTAAAGATTGTTTGAATTGTTTATAAACCGTTTAAAAATATTATTTCAATTATAATTACAATATTATTTTTAATTAACGGATATTTTTATTTATTTTACATATATATATATATTCAACTGAAAGTAGCTTATTGAAATGAACTGAGCTAAATAAAATAAATTAGTAGTAGTAAGATGTTTTTATTGTATATTAGTACTATTTTTGTTTTATTAATTTTGTATGGATGTTATCTAAACTTTGTAGTAGTTTAGTTGTAAAAACTCAGAAAAAATGTTTTGACATTATTTTATAATTAATAATTCTAATGCCTACTGCAATATAAATGATTTTACATTTAACAGGAGTAATTCATCTTAAAACAGGCAAAAACTGACTATATGTATTGCCATACAGCAAGTTAGAGTAATCAATGGATACCAGAAGGCTTGTGAATAAAAACCCCATCGCCTATTCATCCAATATATCCAGACTTGGTTCTGGATTATGGCCTTCATTAGTGAGGAGCCTTGGATCTGAGAGCACTGCACCTAGATCTTAGGATCTAATGCAACCCTCCAGCACAAGCCTTCTGGCATCCATTGATTACTCTAGTTTGCTGTGTGGCAATACGTATAGTGAGTTTTTGCTTGTTATAATAACAGTTATAAGCAAGCATAAGAAATGGTGATCATGTGATGTTTATTGAAGTAATTTACCTCACATTTTAAACAAAAAATGATGATTAATATGAACTATATTGCAAATCAGGGTTTTTTTGTTGTGGAAGATTAATAACTCCTAGGTTAGTCTAGTATCAACTGATAACTCATTCTTAATTATACTGTTCAATAATAAAATCATATGATAATTTATGTCAGTATATGTTATTTGGTAAAAGTGGATATTTAAATACAGACATTGAATATTGAATAAAATAAATTGGAAAATATTTTGGCATATTGATAATAGTAATGTAAACTTTCAGTATGAAGCTTCTGTCAGCATATACTTATAGTCAATTAGAGATAAACTAAGTGATTATTTTATATAAGCCTTGGACAAAATTTATTAAGATATCTTTACAAATCAATATGTTAATAAGTAATCATTTAATGTTTACTCAGTAATGAAACATATTTTTGAAATATCTATTTCTTGTCAAATTGAGCCTAAATACTATTTTTAAGGTTTTGTTTGTAGCAAGAATAATTATAAATTTTATTATTTTGTTTTCACTTGAAAATGTTGTTCTTGAATGAATTACATGTGTTTAGTTCCAGAATCATTGACAATTAAATAAAACCTGGTACAACTTATATTGAAATATAAAAAATAACTGTTCTGTCTTTGTCTATTTTACTAATTTTTATTATTGAGTGCATCCCCCAAACCATAGAGATTGCACTGTGTGTGTCTATTTTATTAGATGTATGTATTCCTTATAATATGCTTTTATGTAAATATGTAGATATATTTTATGGCTTTATAATTTGTTGCATTTTATTATTGGATATTTTGTTATTGCTAAGAAAATTATGTAACATTCAAACACTCACCTTGGCACTCTGAGGACAGCAGTTATGCAATTTATCAAGCCAATTTTTTACTCAATTGAGAGTCAATTCAGAAACGTTTAGCATTCTAATGATGCTGATATAGTAAGGCAATAAAACATGATGATGTGAGAACAGTTGATTATGCTTGGTGGTAGTTTGCTCCAAATAGGCTATCTTCTTCATAAAATTTATTTTATCACTAAACATCACATGATAACCATTTCCTATGCTTGCACAAACTGTTAAAAACAGTGACAAACTTTCCATACAATAGTGCTACCCAGTGCAAGCCATAGTAATCAATAAATGCAATAAGGTTTGTGCATAAAATCCTTAATTAGTGCTTACTCATCCAGTATCCCCAAACTAGTTTCTAACTTGTGGCTTTCATCAGTGAGGAGCTTTGTATTTGAGAGCCCTGCACTTAGATCTTAGGACTCGTAGCTTTATAGTTAACTAAAAAGATAAAAGGTTGCGAGAGTTGCATTAGATCCTAAGATCTAGGTATAGGGTTCTGAAATCCAATATTTCTCACTGATGAAAGCCATAAGCTAGAAACTATTCTGGTGATATTGGACGAATAGGCACTAGATAGAGACTTAATGCACAAATCTTTTTGCATCCATTGATTACTATGGTTTGCACTGGTGGTATTACTGTATGGAGGGTTTGTAATTGTGTTTAAAATTTAATCTAGTATTTCAATTTTAGCTTTATCTTACAAATGTGATGAGTCTACATCATTAATATGCACATCATATTAATTACATTTTTTCCTTAATGGGATAAATGGCAAAATAAAGAAATATATTCTGTTTGTTAAAAATAACTTCCAAATCTATAAAATATTATCTAAAAAATCAGTTATATATATATGTATTTTTCATATGTCATAGAATCGGCCAGGAGGCGAACCCACAACAACCACCTGCAAATAACTGCTTGCTTGCAAGGCAGCTGCGCTGATCTCTCGGCTAACAACGCTTGACAAAATTTATTTTTATTGTTAAAATATGAATTAAAAATAATACAACTGCTAGAAAATTACATTCCTATGGTTTAATTTTATTCAAATTTCATAAATAAGATAATACAAAAAGATATTCATTTTTTCACTAAGTTTTATTATCTTTAAATATTAATATTGTGAATTATTTAATAATCTCCTTAAATATTTGCGACAAAAATTCTATAAATGTAACTTTCTGAAGAGAACTATGCTATATGTAATATTCATAACAAAAATCAAAATGCTTTTTGACATTCATATAAATTTTTGATTCATGAGTTATGATAATACTAATAATAATTTAATAAACTATTTCATAGATTGATTCTTTTGTTCACTATTAAAACAAATCTTATATTTTATAATAAAAAGATTTTTTTCTTGGCTATTAAAAAGAATCTGTAAAATAGATTGCAAATGTTATTATCAAAACGTTACCATTTTCTTTTCTTTTATTTATAGATCTTTTGAGAAGAATTTATATCTTCTCTTGTTTCTTCACAGTTTGAGCTTCGTGTCAGTATTATTGAATTGAAATTTGTTTTATTTTCTTTTAATGAATGTTTTGCCAGATTTAAATTTAGGAAGTATTTCATTTGTAGGAACTAACTTAGTGTTAGAACTGCTTGGCTTTCCTTTCATTTTGCTAGAGAGTGAAGATAAATATTGACAGAACCTTTGACTAAAGTTTCTCAAGGCTTCAGCTATTTCCAGTTTCTGCTTCGGCAACTTTTAAAATGTTTAGAGCGATTCAATTTAATATCTACTTTATAATGACATTTTTTTCTTTTTTCTTTTTTTTAAAAAAAAAAATGTTTTATTGTGCAGTCATCAAGAATGATTTGGTTCTTATTGTCTTTTTCTTGATTTTTATTTATTTGTTTTTTTTTTCTTTTAAAAAAATAAAAATTCGTGAATTAGATTTATTAAAACTATACATATATATAATTTCATTAAAGTTATTTTCAAAAAAAAGTATGTACAAAACAAAATATTAGTAGTGTTTATTGTTTATATTCTAATTTTATATTTAATTATAATTTTACATGTTAAAACAAGCAAAACTCTCCATACATTAGTGCCACTCAGTGCAAGCCAGAATAATCAATGGATGCCAGAAGGCTTGTGCATAAAATCTCTATCTAGTGCCTACTCATCCAGGCCACAAGCCAGAATCGAGTCTGGGGATATTGGATGAGTAGGCACTAGATAAGAATTTTATGCACAAACTTTCTGACAACCATTGATTACTCTAGTTTGCACCGAGTGGCACTACTGTATGGAGAGTTTTGCCTGTTTTAATAACAGTTATGAGCAAGCATAAGAAATGGTGATCATGTGATGTGTGGATTTTATATGTTGTTAGATTTTAAGAGATGCTTTCTTAAAAATCCACAATTTATAAATTATCTGCTCTAAATCTAAATCAGACATTTTGGAAATTCAATAACTGCTGTAATTCTCAGTTTAAATAACTATTTTTTACCATTTTATGTTGCAAATGTAAAGTCTATTACATACTATTAGTAAAAAAATTATAGACTATGAAGCACATACTATTTTTTATTTAAGAGTCATAAGAGAATCACCTCCATGTGGGATACACTCACTTTCTAAACTCAAGATAAATCTTTGAAAAGATAAGGATGAATCCATTTTATCTTTTTATATAATATAAGTTAATCTAAAATGTTTAGAAATGAGAGTGAGAAGGTCTTAATCAATCACTTTAATTAAGACTTTCATGCTCTCATTAATAAACAACTTTAGACTAGCCTATATATATTTAAGTAAAAAGATAAGTTATGTTTAGAAAGTGAAAGTATTCCTCAGTTTTATAAATTCATACAACACGTGTGTTATGATGACTCTCTTTTGACTATTAAATAAAATATTGCACTAGATAAATAAATAATTAGTTATATATAAATTTTATTCAATAATATACTATATAATAAATCACACATGATATCTCTAAACTAATATTATATGAACAAATGAGAATCTATAATTTATTTTTTATAATCTTTCATCAGCTTCAATATCTAGACATGCATTCTGAATTATTAACTGTAAGCATATATTCTGAAATAAATATAAAGGTTTTAAAATGGATAAAATGCAAGAAGTAACATGTTTCGGCTTTTATGAATTGTTACCCCTTTGTAATGTGTAAAATATAGACTATAAAAATAATTTGAAGCAGAAAACATTTTTGTGTTATGCATTAATTCAAAACTTTATTTAATTAATATAAAATCTGGAATATAGATGCTAACATTATTTAATTACTCAGATATCAGCTCTGTATTCAATGTAAGTTCACTCAAATCCTTTTATATACATAAATATTAAATAATTATATATTTTAAAACCGATTAAAATAAACTTTTGTAAGTCTTCAACAATTCAAAATACTGCATAGGGCCCTTTGGAAAACAAGAATCCAGAAAAAAAAAGGGAAGTTTTATGATTTGATTCTTAAATTATTTATCAGAATTTTTTTTATTAACAATTCTCTGTTGTTAAATATTTATAACTTTTATTCAACTCTCACAAATATTAAATAAATAAATTAGTTAAAGTGGAATAAAAGAAATTCATCTATTTATAACCTACAATAATTAAAATACTGCATTGGCCTCTAGACAAGAAGAATATATATATAATACTCATAAATATGAAAAAAATTAAATTGATCATCTTTATTCAATATTCTGGAAAATGGGAATAATTACTTTTTAAATTTGAGATCATGTGATCAGTATGTAATCCAAGTAGGATTTAAAATACAAAGCAGAGATCTAAAAATGAATGTTAATTTCATAATATAGATAAGTAAATTGTTAGTAATAATTTTTACAAGTGGATAACTTTTATAATTAGGTTTTATTATTAAATTATTATATTTATAGAATGTTACCATTTTAAATAATTATCAGGATTCTTAATCTAATTGGAAGAAAATTTTTTCAAGTGATATGTATGTGGACTTGGATTTAAATAAAAATAAATAAATTTTCTATTTTTATTATTATTAATACTGGTTGTATTTGATACAAAAAAATAATATATTTAAGCATAATTAAAATTCTGGAATACATAATATAAAAATTATAGCAAATCTTCTTATTCTGCGCTGAATCCTGAGACTAATTATTTTAATCTTTCCGAGAAATCAAATAAAGCATTTGTTTCAGTTAAAATTGAAAAAAGTAAGCAAATGAATAAAGAAAAATGAATTTTAAAATATTCAGATAAGAACTGTATGAAATCAAAAATTATTAGGTTATATCTTTTAGGTAAAATTATTAATGTTAGAAGGATTAACATGTGATTGACTTCATAAAAAATTGTGCAATTTCTCAAAAAGTTTTTAATATATTTTGAGATTGAAAGATCAGTCTGCTATTATTAATGTATAAAATCATATTCTTATAATATATAGAAAAAAAAATGAAAAAGTTTGTTAGATTCTATTTTAATGAGGTTAATATTCAAATATATAATGAAATGATAATATTGGAGCAGTGAGATTGATTATTCAATTAATGTAACTTAATCAAATAATTTCTTTACAGAAAAATTTGATTATCTCTCTAACTAATTGTAAGTGATCTTATTTGGGTCTTTTCCAATTTGAAGGCAATCATTCTAAAAGTGTTTAAAATTAAACCCAGATAAATAAAATTAAATAAAAAATTAATGAAGTAAATATATCTATAACACTTAAGTTCATTACATTATTCTACCATAAAAATAACTAATTGGTGTAAATAAATTGTATTTAGTTTTATGGATGATTATTCTGAATAACAAAATCATTATTTAAAATGTATGAGAATTTATTTATTTAACATAATATTGATTTGTGGACGATTGATGAGAAATTCAATTTGGAATTTAGAAAAAGTTTATTATTCATATTTTGTTTGATTTATTACAATATAATTTTCTAATGGGGAAATTACATATATTTTTCAGATTAAATTATTAGAAGTTAATTCTAATATTATTATTACAACTATTATTGTTTTTAACTGAAAATCATGTTATTAATATTAGTATTTTGTTTAAAAACTTTAATAAAGTTTAGTGACAATAAACATCACATGACCACCACCTCTTATGCTTGTGTATATCTGTTGTTAAAACAGGCAAAACTCACTATATGTATTGCCACACATAGCAAGCTAGAGTAATCAATGGATTCCAGAAGGCTTGAGCATAAAATCCCCATCTAGTGCCTACTCATCCAATATCCCCAGACTAGTTTCTGGCTTGTGGCCTTCATCAGTGAGGAGCCTTGGATCTGAGAGCACTGTACCTAGGGTTGCATTAGATCCTAAGATCTAGGTGCAGTGCTCTCAGATCCAAGATTCCTCACTGATGAAGGCCACAAGCCAGAAAATAGTCTGGGGATATTGAATGAGTAGGCACTAGATGGGGATTTTATGCACAAACCTTCTGGCATACATTGATTACTGTAGCTTGCTGTATGTGGCAATACGTATAGTGAGTTTTGCCTGTTTTAAAGTTTAGTGTTGAATAATGAGAAGAAAAAAATAAATTGATGTTATTTATTATTTTATTAATTATTTCTATAATTTTTGTAATAGTTGCTCTAAATTTAATATTATTTTTTAATGAACTGAGCTGCATGTTATTACAGAGTATTGTGATGGTTCTGTCATGCTTCAGTTTTAAATAATTTTCTTGCAGCAGTCTTTAGCACAATTTTGTGTTTTTATGTTTATTTGATAATAACAACTGTAACTAAAATATATTGATTTATTAGTTCAAAAAAAAATTTAAGAAGTCAGTATTCTATAATTAAGTAAAACTTACAATTTAGCCAAAACTTGTCTACCATGTCACTGATTGGTAGTTTCCTTGTAAAACTAATTTTATATCTTTTTTTAATTGTCATTATCAGTAAGTAAAATATTTTTCATAATTTATTTAAATATTTATTACCATTTTTACAAAATATTTTTAAAATAATTAAAATAAAAAGAATATATGATTACACTTTGAATTTAGTCGAATATGTTTTTTTAATAAGGAAAATAATGTTTTGATTTGTGATATTTTAATAATTACAAATACAATTTAAAATGTTACAACAGAATTTCATAGGTT
Source organism: Epiperipatus broadwayi (assembly GCA_028023455.1). NCBI lineage: Eukaryota > Metazoa > Onychophora > Udeonychophora > Euonychophora > Peripatidae > Epiperipatus > Epiperipatus broadwayi. The sequence goes on from JAQFVV010012427.1 coordinate 7,527,456, forward strand.
TAGGAAGATTTAAGAATAATTCATTCAGAATTTACAAATGAAGTTCAAACAACAAAGATTTTATTAATTGATTATGTTCACTTGTTTTGTGGCAATCATCCAATAATAAAAAAGTAATTGTTCTCATTATCTACTTTACTTTATTTCATTTTTTAATTTATTTCTATACTTGCAAAGTTCAAATATAATTTTTTGTGATGTTTTTTGTTGTAAATTTATATTTTTAACAAATCAAGTACAATTTATTGATTCTATAAACTCATACCACCATTAGGGGGGGGGGGTGATGTAAAAGCATTGAAATGTAGGATTAATTGGAAGAGTTGAATTAAGTTAAATGTAAATATGTTTTAGTAGTTTATTGTCAAAATACAAAATCAAAGCAGTAATGTTAATTATTTAAGAAATTTAAATTGGATATAGAGTTTTTTATGTACTATTTAATATATATATACATACATACATAGTATTGGAGGATAAAACATTTTTTAAAAATTCTCAACCAATAGAATTTGAGAATGAGGAGAAAATAACAAGGGAAAAAAATAATGATTTTAAATCTCACCACATCCATCCTTATGATTTGAGAAAGAAGAAGCTCTGAGGAAAGTACTTGTTATTATACTGAAACATTAGATATTTAGCTATTATATTTTTATTACATGGAAACTCCTGGAAATAATACTATGAATTCATATATCCATGAGAATATTAGAATTAATATATTTATAATAGCTAAATAGCTCCTGGAAATAATACTATGAATTCATTATTTAACCATGAATATATCAGAATATATATATTGAATGATGGAAATCGAAATATTTACAATAACTTTTTTTAGTTTTAATATAATCTTATTGATTATTTTATTTATGTAATTTTCTAAAATTATTAATAGAGCACAAATTCCTTTCCACCATGATTACTATGATCAATTACAGTTTTTGCATTAGTTTCAATGTTAATTCACTCTCCAACTTTAGGGAATTATAGTATATACTTAATAATGTGTTTTTCAGAATTTTTGAGAAATATAATTTGTTTAAAATAAAGTTATTTTTATCTAGACTAACAATATAAATAGCAAGATTTGTGTGAGTTTTGAGTTTGATACTAAAGAAATTGCCTTATCTATATTAAAACCGTTAAGATTGATGATAATTATTTTCTATTTTAGCTTTTTTTTCATTTGCTGATTCAAGCACTGTTTAAAACTTTGTTATTTATTTGTTCAGACAGAGTTTTTCATAATTTAATTATATTCTTAATATACAAACACTAGGATTTATTATGAATCAGTTATCAAAATTTAACATTTGCTTAAATACAGCCAATTTAGAATTCCACAAATTCTTTTTAAGACTGTATTTCATTCTCTAAGATGTAATTTTAAAAATTATACAAATTAAAATTTTATTTTTCATTCATTATATTATTTATAGCTACAGCTATAATTGCATTATATTCAAGTGAATTATTATTTTATTCCGTTTAACAAAGTTAGAGATTCTGCTTTAGTAATTAGAATAGAAACAATTATTGGAGAATCAGTATGAAGTTGAGATTTATTTAATATAGTGGTTATTAAATTATTTCAGTTGTTGAAATTGATGATATTGTCAGTGACATTAACTGGTGTTTTTTATAATTATAACAATTTAAAAAAAATTAAGAAGATGATAAACAATTCTTTAATATCCAAGGAAACAAATAGAATGTTGACCCAATCCAAAGCAATATAAGATTGCTATAGCACACTATTTCTTTTACATCACAAAGCAAGTAAAATTTTTCATCACCAAAATGTATGGGTGCTGAACTGAGTTCAGACTCATATGATTATATAAGCTATTGAGCTTAGATTGAAAATATTATTGGGTTTTCAATTTCATTCTCATAGTTTTGTAGTTAAGTAGAGATAAAAGGTGGCTGCTGGAGGGTTGCATTAGATCCTAAGATCTAGGTGCAGTGCTATCAGATCCAAGGCTCCTCACTAATGAAGCCCACAAGCCAGAAACTAGTCTGGGGATATTGAATGAGTAGTCACTAGATAGGGATTTTTATGCATTAAGACTTCTGGCATCCATTGATTACTCTGGTTGGTACAGGGTGGCACTACTGTATGGAGAGTTTATCACCTTTTAATAACTTCTGCATCAAAAGTTCTATTCTAAAAATGTCCATACTCATTTCTTTATTGCATACTTCTCTACTTACAGCTGTCTAAATATAAGAATATCAATATGAAGTCATCTCCAGCTTTCACTATTATGCAAAAGAGCAAAGTCTACTTATAATCCATTGCTTCCATCTAGTGTAAACTTTAGTAATCAATAGATATTAGAATGTTAGTCCTTTTTAAATTTAACATCCAGTAGTATCCTATCTATATTTCTAGACTAGATTTTTAATTATGACCATCTTCAGTAATGATCTTGCAACTGAATTAGACCCTTGGTATTGTGAGGGGGAAGGGTCTAATACATTTTCCACCCGTCATTTTTTATCTTTTTTTTTTACTATAAATCTATCAGACTAAAATTAGTTTGGAGTATGGATTAGTTGTGGATATATATTAAATAAAAACTGTTATCTAGTAGCTTAGATTATTCAAACTTACAATAGATAGTAACAGCAGTAAAAAAGAGAGTTTGTGCCTGTAAAATATTGTGAAGTGTGGGGAGTAAAGGATGTTTTTCATTTTATATCAGTATTAGCCAAAGGATAAAGAGACATCTAATTGTTATAAAAATGGAGGATTCCAAAATATATAGTTACTGCACTAATATCAGAATTATATAATTATGCAAGCAATTTAGTTTGGATTCAAAACATAAAGATGTTTTAAAATTTCAGGCTGGTATCTTGATTATAAAAAGAGAACAAAAGGTGATGGCTAAATGAAGATGCATTAACCCAAAATCATCTTGATTTATTAGATTCAGGTCCAAGCTCTTCATTTAGAAAACTCAGTTAGCCAGAAACTAGTCTAGGGATATAGATAAAACAGCATTAAATTTAAATTTGACAGGCACTACCATCTAATATCTATTTATTATTCAGTCTTGCAAAATGATTGCAGTAGAGTAAAATAAATTAAGTTTATTCTATATTATTACCTAATCTACTTTTGTGAGATTGACTGTCATTGTTTTGGATTTATGGTGCAAATAACTTCAAATGTGAAAAAAACTATGAACTTGAGCATTTCTTTAATAGGTGAAAGAAAAAAACACATTTACATTATAAGTATTATCTCATAAATAAGAAGTGATAAGTTGGACTATTTCCATCATTTATGAGTGAATGTTGAATGTATAAAAAAATTTAAACTTTATTTAAACTTTCCAAATACAAACAACTTGTTAGTAATAATACACAAATAGACTATACAGGTTAGTAATTACACAATGTTTCAAGTAGTATTATTCTCCACTCTTCTTCAGGTGTTGCTGGCATATGCACAGTGGCAATATTTGCTTAGAAATTGAACTCACACCTTTAGATTCTTGAATATCAAATTTAAGGCAAACACTCAGTTGGTAGAGCATTTGCCTTAAATTCGATATTTCAAGAATCTAAAGGTGCAAGTTCAACTTCTAAGTGAATACTGTCACTGTGCATATAGGCCAGCAATGCCTGAAGAAGAGTGGAGAATACTACTACTCGAAACATTGTGTAATTACTAATCTGTATTGTCTATTTGTTGTTATTATTAACAAGTTGTTTGTATTTAAAAAGTTTAAATAAAGTTTAAAATTTTCTATACATTCAACATTTACTCATAAATGATGAAAATAGTCCAACATATCACATCTTATAATGTACCATCATTGCAAACCTTCAGACAAATTATCTCATAAATAGTCTAAAGAAATGAAATATTGATTAATTTCATTGAAATTACATAATTTAGACTAAAATACAATGGAAATCTACAATTGAATAATATATTAAAATCTTTTAGGAGGAAAAAACTTGATGTGATAAAAGATAAAAAAAAGAATATTATAAGATGCCAAATAAAGTATAACTTTTGATATGTATGGATATATTTATGGTATATTCATCATAAAATTCATGTTTAACTTTTTATTTCTATACTTTGTATTAGAATAAGAATTTCCATGTTTGCAAATGTCTGCTAATGAGATTGAAGTTAAAATAAATAGTGAAGATACATTTTAACTTAGATAACCTAAACTGTAGAGCAAAAATAAATATATAAAAAAGTGATTTTTCCATAGTATTTTGTGTTTTACTTAATGATTTATATCTGTAACATTTATATCATAGTATTGATGTTCATTACAATTTAGTGCAGTGGCTAGAATAATAGGGTTCAAAGCAGAGATTTTTGGATTAAAATTCAAGCTCTTACATGTTGCATGAGAAACTATTTATTATAATTTCTCAGGAGAACACGTGAGAGGTTGTGATTTAACCCCCAAAATATTTTGTTCTCAAGTCAATTATTCTATCTATTGTGATAAATTGTACCGAATATCAATATTTTTATATAAATGTTAACTGACCATTTAAAATAATGTCAAGTTGATTCACAACCACTCTATTCTATAAAACCAAAACACATTTTGAAAGAAATAATAGTTATCAGTGTTTTATTAATAATCCCCATAAAATGTTTATATTTTAAAACATATTTCACTTTTTTTGTAAGTGATTACTTCTGTATATGGCATTATCACTGAGGTTAGTTAAAAGATCATTATTTGATAGTAAATTAGTGGCAGATTGCGACAAGATTGATTAACCTATCAGTGCTTATATTTATGATTATTATATTTAATTAGAAGGGATTTAAACTCAGACTTTCATGATCCCTACAGTTATTCACTCCATCTTATACAACCAATACACATGACCACGTACATGTAAAAAGGATAAATGATCTCCAATATACATATTTCATGCTGAATCATCACTCATCAGTTGGTTTAGATCATCATCTCCCACACACATATATATAATCAGTGTTCAGTTTATAATAAGATAGCAAATCTTCAAATATTAATAGACATGCTTTAATATTCTCCACCCTCCAACTCTTCCGCCATTCATATCATTTATAATCTGACGATAGAATTCTCAAAGCCAATATTATTTTATTTATTTGCAAAAGATAGTTTTTTCCTAGAATTATATATAGAGGCTTGGCATATTTTTAGCACTAAAATATTTTCTTCAAGCTTAGTTTAAGAACTAAAGTGAACTTAATCCTTGATGTGGAAGACTAACTTTTTAAAACTATATATATATATTTTAAAAAAGTTACTTGAATGCTAATGAATATTAAAACTACAAATATTTTTTATGAGGTAATTTGAGTGGAAAACTTACTTCTAATAAAAAACCAATAAATTATAAACCCATCATTTTTTTAAACAAAAATTAGCACGTGTACACAAGAACATTAAATATTTCTTAACATTGATAATCAAGTTATACGTGCGCGTGCATGTAAATGGATTAGCATAGTATATTTTAATGGCAAATATTCTGTGTAGTTTAGTGTTTGAGGGGCGGAGCTAAAAACTAAAATGGATTTCTAGCGCAATGTTAATTGTATAAATACAGTATATCCAATTTAGTCTAATGAATTATTAACCTACCATAAGTTTTCGAACATCAAATGACATTTCCAGCAACTAACGTATGACTATTAATAGAAAATGATACACGTATTTTTATTTGAAGTGTATAATATGACAAAAATAGATAGAATGTCTAAGCAACACAATACTAAGAGCAAGTGATAACGTTTAATATCATTGTCTCCTAATCTCTTAATATAATTTATTCCAAAATTTTCATTTTAAAACTACAACAACATACACAAATAACTAAAAAAGCAAAACAAATTAGAATATCTCTTCTTAACCATTCATTTCTGAAAATATATATGCATGCAAATGGGAGACGGTGTGAGGGTGTGGGCTTCAAATAGCTTTTTTTATATTTTTTAATTAAAATTTATTTAAAAAGGATATAGTGCTTTTGCAAATAAAGCTAACAATAAATTTAAAAATAATATATAAATAAATAGTTCTATTTTTTCTTATCCGTGTAATTGATACTATTTTTGTAATTTTTTTAACATGATTAAATTGCGTAGGTAACAAGTAATGGTTTTGTTTTTTTACCATAGTATCTCATTAGTTAATTATTTCAACATTCATTACAACTGTAATATAATAAAACTTAAGAAAGAACTAAAAAAACTTTGACAAATTGCATCTGGCTCTTATTTATTATTTATTTGATTAATTGAGTCAGTTGTTTATTGCTTTTAAAAAGTTTTACAAATAGTGTGCGAGCATATGTATATGCATACACATATATATGTTACAAATTTATATCTAAAATTTTAATTTGAGGGCCAACATAAATACATACTTTTCTTAATTTTAAAACCAAATAATATCAGAGGTCACTATATTTCCAATTACTTAAGGTTTACGAAAGGTAAAAATATTTAATTTAAAATTATAAAAATGTATCAATGTTTCCGGAACTTACAAAAAAATTTCAGTTGTCCTATGGTGTATATTCAATTGTTATAGACTTACAAATAGCTTACTTATTTAATATTTAAAGAGAACATAATATTTTGAATTTAATTTTAAATTATAAAAATTTAACAGTATGGAATTATAAAAAAATTCATGTACCCTACGTTGTTTGTGACAGTTTTTTCATTATTAAATTTCGCCTCTATAATGATATTTTTCATTTCAATTTTTAAAAAAAAAAATGAATTAATATCTCTGGAACATCCTGTGCAAAAATGCTTATCTGATGGTTTTGGCTGTAATGTAGCATCTATTCTGGTCTGTAAACTATTAACATTTTTTAAATTGATTTAATTAACTTTTTGAATTAATAATCAATATAAAAATTGTTTTTTATTTCTACCCAGACTGTCTATATAAAAGCATTTTTATTGATTAAAGTACATTTATGAACTTAAATTATGTACTAGTTTTAATATGGCATCTGCAAAAGGTAAATAATGTTATCAACTTTATTCTAATCCATGCAATAAATAATTGTTTTAAATTTAAATAAACTTTTTGAATTAATGCAAAATATAAAATGGTTTTTTAGTTCATTAGGACCATCTATATAAAAGCGTCTTCTTGAACTTAAATTGAGTACTGATTTTAAAGTATCATCTGTGGCCAATAGTTGAACTGCAGCTAAAAGTTCATTTTTATTTAAGAGCATGTGCCTAGAAGTTGATTGAAAAACTGTTCTGAAATAGACTTTAAGCGTAGAATGCTGATCTAAAATTCAACTCGAGCATTTAAAAAAAAAGAGAGATTGTGAATTGATGAATAAATGCAATATTATATATGTTTGGAATTCTTTAAATTACCTTTATAATAACTGCATTGCATAGCATAAATTTCATTGTACACATGGTAATTGTGAGTTTTTAAGTAAACCAAGATAGAAGTCTGTATTTTTGATAATTGTATAGTTTGAAAGCCTATAATCTACCATAGATGTGTTAGTTGTTAAATTAAAATTGTTTCATTTTAAAAAAGAGATAAATTTCAATAAATTTCATTAAGAAGCTTTATTTCAATTATTTTTTATACTTATATTATAACATGGGAAGTGTAATTGTAAATTAGCAATCAGGCTAATGCACATGTGCTTTACAGACTCTAAACTATACGTACATAAATGATGAGATGCCTGTAACACTGTCATACTTTGATTCAATTCATCATGTTTCTTTTTGTCAGCAGTTTTTTGATAAATTGTCATATAAAATTTGGGACCTTTCTATGGTGCAGTAGACCATTTCCAAAAGTACAAAATCCCACCCTCCTGAAAAGTGTGTACTAATAGTGGTGATATGATTGCATGCTACTGACAAGAATAAAGTATAAATATTATATTTATATTTCACTTTTCAGTTAATACTTTAATCCAAAAAAAGAGAAAAGAAACTGTAAATGTTGTAATTTAATTTTTCTATAATGATTTCCTTTTTTAAAATAACAGTAATAAAAAATAAAATACGCTGTTTCCCAGCAGGCATTTTTTTTGTAAAAATTTTTGGGGAGTCCCCAAAATTGTAGATTTATCAAAAATATGGGTTGCCATTTTGGTTTAATTGAAAATTCACAAGTACCTATAATTGATGACTTTACTTGAATTTCCTGTTAACTCCATAAATGAAAGGAAAAAAATTATTACTGACTAGAAATAAAATAAGACTAAATAATCAAAATTTCATGATATTAAAAGAATATTATATGACAACTTACCATAGTATTTTTTGTAAGTAGCAAACAAAAGCAAACAATTATGTTAGAATAATAACTACTAATTGCTAAACAAGACAATAATAATAAAGCTGACAACAAAAACATTCAAATCAAAAACAACATTAGGCAAAACCATGGTAATAATTTTAGGTAATATTAAAAATAAAAGAATTCTTCATGACAAAACAATATTGATTCTCAATGCACAATTTTTCAAAATAAATTAACAATAAATAAAAAGTTAAAATTCTCTGCCAATTAATTAAAACCCCACAAAGTTGTTCTAAATGTTTTATTAATGTCAATTTCATGAAATCATTGGCTTTACAGTAGGTAAAAGATGGTATGATTGCAATGTTTAATTAAAAAACAAGATGATAATAGTCTTACCAAAACTAATTCTGCTTGTTATTATTTTTGTTCTAGTAAGTGTTTAAATAACTTCAAAAAAATAATTTATTGTAAAGAATTTTTGGTTTTTCCTGCCTATTTTTTTATTTTTTTTGGAAAAAATAATATTTTTTGGATACTATTACTTTTTTTTTTAAAAAAAAAAAAACAACCCTCAGAACATATTTAATTATCATAAAAAACCAGGAAAGCAAAATCAAACATTTTTTAAATTTTAAATATAAAAGTATCATAAGTAGTATATATGTATATACAACAATCATCTTGTAAAGAATTATGACCATTCCAATTTCAGGGGAAAAACGACCCTAGAAATGAATTTTATGATGATTATAAAAACCAATTCAACTACAAATATGTCCACATACAGAACAAGTTGGTCCGTTTTTCTTTTATGAAATTGTTTTGTAATGTCTTCTGCAGAAAAAATTTCTTTCTAAAATATTTAAACACCAAGTCTAATTACAGTTCTCCAATGTAATTTATTCTTTGCCATATCTTTTCAATGGAAATAATCAACAATTCACTTTTTTTAGAACATCTTTGAGTCAATTATGTTATAAACACAGGTTGTATTACTGATGTGAAAACAATTATCAAATTCACCATAAAACATTCATTTAGGAATTTTTGTATTATTCATTTATTTTACATATCCAATCTAATTAAGGTATGATTTTACAATACTGGAATCTACAATATCATATCTTTTCAATGAAATTATTTTGTTTAGAATATCTTTGGAATAATTCTATAACTTAAACACTATTTCTGCCATGAAAATCATGAACAAGTTCATCATTAAATGTCCATTTAGGAATTTCTGTAAGGTATGATTTTACAATAAGTGACACCATAGTATCACATTCACTAAGTTGAAGAATGTATTAATTGGTTTTATGATCTTCCCCTTGTAATTTTAAAAAGCTTCCTTAAATAAAACTTTTTTAATGCTTTTATATTGTATATTATATAATACTAAATCATCTATGCACTTTACTACTGTTATACAGTGCTTTATTTACCACCCTCATTTACAGTTTACAGTTTCGATTGCCCCAGCAATCTTCTTCAGAATTTTTATATCTTCTGACTTTAACTTCTAAATTCAAAATTTAAAAAATATTGTATTAACAGAATATCCAAATCTTACTCCCATATAACAAATGATGTAAAATAACATTTTTATACAACTAATTTAGTTGTAGTAATTAATTCCTTGTGTTGTCTTCTAGCTTGTTAAATGCATCAACATCCTATAGGAGTCTTTGCTGTATAACAATATCTAAGTCCACCTTTTTACTTATACAACTATCTATGTATTTAAAATTTGTTTACATTTTCAAATTCATAACCACCCAAGTGAAAAGATGTTGAGAATTTTTTTGAACATTATTTATTAAGCCAAAGTCTTTAACTATTGTATTTAAAACATTAAATATATTCTGTAAATCATCATTTGATAATAGTACAATCATTAGTGTACTGTAAATGCAGAATCTTAAAATATGAAGTTATTGGTTTTTTTAAAATCAATTCAAATTAAATCTACCATCAAACCTACATTATACCTTGATTGCTATTTCATAAAGCCACCTACAAATAATGTTGAAGAAAGTACACATTCTTGTTTAACACCAGTTTTCATTTCAAAAGCCTCCAATTTTCTCCTTATAGTAACACCACTTTCTCTTATTTCATCATATAATAAACTCAAGTAATTTCAAATAATTCCATGGATCTAATTTGAATAATTGAACCAAATGACTTGAGAAAATCAATAAAAGCAACATATAACACATTCATTTATTATTGTCACTTTTTTTGTATTTTTCTGATTAAAAAAGATATCTATACTGCTTTTGGAGTTTTTAAAACCACACTGAGCCTCTCGTAATCCTTCATCTAAGACTGAAACCAATTTATTCAAAATTTTTGAAATTACCTTTGTTATAATGGATAATTAAAATATTTCATAATAATTACTGCAATATTATTATTCTCTTTCATTTTTAAAAATTAGAATCAAAGCATCCTTAAGATCAGGCAGCATAATTTCATGAGTTTATATATTTCTAAACAAATTTAATATGTTTGAACCTAAAATACTACCATCATATTTAGAACTTTTACAGGTATTTCATTTGGTCTTTCAGTCTTCTTTAACATTATGAAGAGTTATTTTGATTTCACTAAATTGGATATCTTTATCTAAATTTAGATGAAATGAATATATTATTAAAAGTCATCATTTCAGTTCTTGGTGTCATTTCTGAAAAAATGATCAAAAGACTCCCTCCACTGTTCAAAATATCATTGTCATCATATTAGAAAATGCCATTGCTGAAATTAATAAGATTGTGATGCCATTTTTCAGGTTTAACTGTTCTAGAATTATGGTCAATAAATGTCTGTAACTTCATTGCAGTTTAATCTACCAATCATTGTTGATCTTCTTGCCAGTCATTGAACTTTTGTCTTTAAATCACTACATTTATTATAAAGAACCATATTTATTTTATTATTCTGCCAAGCAGAAAATATCATGTTTCCTTTCTAAAATTACTAATTATAAGATCATTGTCCTAAAACAGTCATGAATTTTTTTAATGAATCCAAGAATAAATTTACTTAAATGAATAATGTATTCCTTAAGAAAAAGGTCCATGCTTCAGTAATAGTAGACTATTTAATGTCAAAAGTATTATTTTCATGATTAATAGCTGTTGAAATTCAATATATAGTGAATACTTGCAAAGAATAAACATCAATTTTTTGTGAATAAGATTGAAGTAATGTAACTATTATTTTAATCTTGAAGGATTCTAATCTATGACTCATCTAACAATCTAATCGAATCAAGTAATATTAATTTTCCTTGTATTCTAATTCATAGGTATAATGTTATGTGTTGTCCAAAAATTTATTATCAGCAGATTATTTGAATTTACAGTATCACTATTTTCTACCATTTTTGGCCAAAATGTAATATGTGTACCAAGACATGCACTGAATTATACAAGAGGATAAAACTGATCTTATAATGGTATTTTTATAATAATGCTCCAGCAAGGAATAAAAGCTTGCTATCTCCAAATTCTCTGAATTTAATTTTGGAGCATATGCACAAAGGATACCATTGTGCAAATCAACTTTTACCACCATTAGCCTTTCATTAAATTCCAAAAATCAGAAAATAGTAATTAGACTTTCTATTCAGAAGATAATAAACCTTCCTCATTAGTACTAAGCATAATATTAAATCAATGATGTTAAATATGGGGATTCTCTTGTTCCAGCCAATAGATAAAGGCTTTGAGAAAATAAGAATGACCATCTTATTTTCAAACCTAAATGCATTTATATACTTGAATAATAAATGGCTATTTATGTTACTGTTTTATTATAATGTTGTTCAAAAAAAATGAAATAAAAGTAATAAAATGTTGAGTTGGAATAGGACCATTTTAAACAGATATCTATTATACAAATAATGAGTGAGAATTGATATAAGGCTTTAAAAGCAAGAAAACAAAAAAAAATGGAAATCAATTTTTTTAAACTCTTAGATTTTTATATAATTAAATATTTTAATTCCATTTTGTATCTTCATTTCTAAAATATTTATTTAACTGTTTCTTTTTCTACTTTATCTAATTAAAAAAAAAGCGAACACACTTTTATAGGTACATATATTCGAGAAATTCCACAGTATAATGCTTTATTATAAATGATCAGTACATATTAAAGTTTACACAGTCATCATTACCATCATCAAACATTATAAATCCACTGCAGGATAAAGGTCTCTCCAAGTTCAATGCATCTTTTCCTATCTTTAGCTTCTCTTCTCCACATCACCCCTGCACACTTTCTTATTTCATCCATCCATCTCACATGTGGTCTCTTTCTGGGTCTTTTACAATCTCTTGGAATCCAGTTTAAAATTTTAATTGTCCATCTATTATCATCTCTTCTAGAAATATGTCTAGCCCAACTCCACTTCAATCTTTTAATTTTTTCAATGAGGTTAGTAACACCTGTTTGTTCTCTTGCCCATACATTGCATTTTTGATCTCTTCTTGTTACTCCCAACATGCATCTCTCCATACTTCTTTGAGTGGTCTAAAGTGAAGCAGATGATCTGATGCTCAGATCCTGCTTCACAGCCCACATCCAATCTCCTACCACCTAACCGTATTCAAACTCATCCTTACGCATGTATACACATAACTAATAATATATTTTTTTACCCAATAGTATAAAATAATGTAAACATATGTGTCTTAATTTAATATTTAATCTAATAATAATATTCTCATGTGTATGCGGGTGTAAATAATAAATATATATGTATATTTTAGCGTAGGAGATTGTGATTGAATTAATAGTATATTATATATATATATATATAAGATATTATATATGATACTTATTATATTTTTCCTATATAAGTTTGTAGCCAGAAATGATGCAATCTTGTTAGTAAGTCTCTCGAAAAACAATAACCCGGAAGACCCTTTAGATTAAAATAGAAGATTACAAATTAGTAATAATAGAAGAAACCCATTAGTGGAAATTGTCCACGCTAGCTTGTTTTAAAATCACAAGATATATTTTAAAACAATCGTTCGAGAAACTGATAACAAACTTGCATTGTTTCAAACATCTTACCAGATAAGAGTATCCGGCCAAACGATTCCAAATGAAATCTAATTGCTTAAACTGCCTCAGGTCCAGCAGTAGTTGCCTAGTTACAAATCCAAATTAAAAAATATAAATACTGCTGGATTTGAATCCACAAGGAGGGGAGATCATTAAATAACCATGCTGCTGAACATAATCCATGCCCGATGTAATTTTCACACAATGTGTTGTGAGTAGTAAGTTTCGCCTTGTCCCTCCATTCTAACATGCTGATCCCATGAACGAAGCTTCCATACTCCATGCTACTGAACTTTACATATGTCTTTCCAATGAAATGAAGTGCTATCTCACATCATCCTGCTACCCTAGATCTAGTGACAATACCGATGGACTGACTCCTAGTGAAATGCTTTTCTCAATCACCAAGGTAAAGAACTCAGACCGCTTATAATTCCTAAAATCCTGCCTTCTATGTAATGTGTATATTTTAAACTATATCTTTTAAATGTCTTCAAATATATATAACTCTATATAACTAATCTATGCTAAGCCTCTTATAAAATGTTTTTATTTTATTTTATTTAAAAGCGGCCAATAATTTTTATTAACATTTTTACGTATTTATATTTTAAAGTTAATGCCAATAATATTCTAAAATCACCAGCATATAACTTATTTTATTTTCCCCACCCATCATTTACTGGGTAAATAATTTATAATTGATAAAAACTAGTCTTATTCGGCTTGCCCAGATGCTCGCGGTTTAGAGAAATAAATTAATTATATTTTTCATGTTTACTGTTGAAAAACAGATTTGACATCTGTTTTTCCCATTCTCCTTCCTAAATAATGCGCTATCTTTTATCTTTCAATTATATTATATATGTAAATTTCATCTTAGTTATTACGACCACCCTTTTTATTTTGCAATCAATTAATGTATTTCCACAAGGGCATAAATCAACCGAAATTGAGGTTTAATGTGTAAAATGGAATGAATAATATTAAGTAATATAAATGTAAGGGGGAGGGGGACCTTAACCTTTTTATTCTCTGTTTATATGTATAATTATTATCCCTGTTTGCTTAAAGTGAAGCCATGAGATTATGCTGAATAGTTCATCATTCGTGGGCAATAAATACGTCCCAATAATCTTTAATTTCAGAAGTATATTTATATTTTATTAATAAGTGTTTAGTGCATAAAGGCCATTCTATTTTATATATACGTTCGTGCTTCTTTATTACATGGAGGCAACCGCAAAGTCGGACCCCATTGTCATCTCAATGTCCTTGAACCAGGCTGTAAAACCACCTTGGGGACATCCTTGGTTCGTGCATGCTTTATACGGGGATCGCTCTGGAAAAACCAGCCCGATATTAACATAGCCGACCACTCCTCATCATCCATGATTCACCTGTACCTCATTCCAGGGAATCTGGACTCTTTTCATTCGTAAAACCGACCCTGCCAAAGTTTGCAGAAGAAATCAGTCACTTCTTAGAATTCATGAAGCACACTCTGGGATCCATAAAAGGGACCAATAATAAGCCACCATGCACGCACCACTTTTCCCTTATCTTATCATTCGCCCAGAAATATTCATAAGCAGTAATGAAATGATTTATTTAAACAAACATATATCCCTTATTTTAATATAAGTATTAATACGATAAATTTAGTATCGTTTGTGTAAATTGTTCATTACCCATCCTGCGCATTAATTATCTAAAATTCCCAGTTAACCGTCATATTAATGTAATCAAATATTATCTGTGTTAAAATTATTGTTTGAAGTAATAAAATGCTCTTTTCGTTTCTGGGGGTGTGATAGCATTCTAATAATCTATTCTAATAGTGCTAATTCACCCAAACACATACATATATTATTGGCATAGCCACAATTATCATGTTATTGTATAAAATGATTCAAATAAATATCTATAATAATCCTGAGGCTCACGTCGGCTAAATGACCCGACATAATTATTATTAATAAATCGTAAATATATATACATCACACTCGAATCAGTGCTTTCTTTAGTTAAGATAAATATTAAGTTATTTCTTAAGCTTAATTATGACTAGATGATCTCCGCTCTACACATAATTAACATGCTCGTTAATAAGTTATTCTATCATGAGTTAGCCTTGAGTCTTTTGTGTTTCCGATGATCGATGCCGGTGGATGAGAAGTGGATTAATCGATGTCATTGGGATTGTTGCTCATAATGTTATAGTTCTGGGGAATAGGCAAATACGGCAGAATTCATGAGTGCTCCTGACCTGTGTATCTTGCACACAATTGGATTCAAGGTACTTTTGCCTAGATGCTAGATCTTGTTACGTGAACATACAAATCCGACCGGCACAAAAGTCTTTGTATTGCTCTTCTATTAAGTGTCCAAGTCTCATATCCATAAGTAAGAACTGGCAAAACACATTTATTAAAAACCTTCCTTTTCAAACACATAGGCATATTTCCTTTTAGTATCAAGTTATTTCTACCAAAAGCACTCCAACCAAGTTTAATTCTATGATTAATTTTATCCATTATGTTTCCATCTGTATTAATAATCTGACCAAGGTATTTGCAACTGTTAACTTCTTCTCATAATCAATCTTTATTTTTATATTTTGAGAAAATCTATTAATCATTACTTTAGTCTTTTTAACATTTATTTTTAGTCCTACTTTCCTACTTTCATCTGATAACTCCTGCAATATTTCCTGTAGCTCTAAAGCATTATTTGCAAAAACAATTACATCATTTGCAAAATCTAAATGACTTAAATAATCTTCATTTACTTTCATTCTTTTAGTTTCCCATTTTAATTCACAAAATACTTCTTACAGCACTGCTGTAAAAGGTTTTGGAGATATGGAGTCACCCTGTCTTACACCCTTTTCAATGTTGATTTTCCTACTATCAGTACCCTCCAATAAATTGTATTTATAATAAATAATCTATCTAAAAATTTCTCACTGTTTAAGATAACCGGTTTATCAGGGGGAACACCAAGAGAAGACAAACTTTGATGATTTAAAAAAACAATTTTGAGTATAATTGTTATATACTTGTTATAATCAAGTATTAAGAAAAGGCAATATTTAATATTTAAAACATTTCCATTGCATTAAGCAGGCTTTCAGCGGACCACTACCAGAATCATAGTGCTATTTAGTTAGCAATTGAAAATTTTGCCTATATATAGACATGATTTATTGTGTAAATGAGACATTTAGATATTCCATTTTTTTTGATAATGGAACACATGAATCCTTTCTATTAATTGCATTTGAATCTTTTGCAATAGCCTTATTTACATTGATATAGGCATAACTTTCAACTGCTAAACTAAACAGCAGTATGATTCTGGCAGTAGTCTGCTGAAAGCATGCTTAATGCAATGTAAAAGTTTTGAATATGAAATATTAACTTTTCTTAATACTCCACCTAATTCTAATAGATTGATTAACAACTCTAAAGACCACATTGATCGATCGTTCACTCCACATGTGGTGTACTCCATTGCCTGCCCTCAGGCCAGATGCCATGCTATATATTATGGTGAAATGAAAGCTACAATCAACACTAGATTGGCTCAACATCTTTACACATATAACAGAGCTCAGAAAAACAGCAACACAACCTCTGTATTTTTGGAGCATGCTAGACAATCTGGACACAACTTCACACCTGCCAATCCCATAATATTGTGCTGAGAATCAAATGATCACAAAAGAAAAATAAAGGAGGCATTTTACATTAATGGAAACATCCATGCTATTAATAGGAAAGACACTTGCTTCGAAATCTCGAAGAAATGGGCTACATAATACTAGCTTATTTGAATATTTGCATATATTTTACTATACATTTTATGAAGACTATAAATATGAGGCATGGATCCTCGAAAACGTTAAGCTGATAAACTTTAATTTTAATTTATATATTCTTCTCTATTAACAATTATAAGTGTTTTTTTTAATACTTGATTATAACAAGTGTATAACAATTTCAATAATTAAAGAAAATAAAATTAAATATCATTTACAATGATGAGTATAATATTTATTTCAAATAGTTAACTATATCAAAATATAATTTTATTGGAATAAAAAATAAAAACAACTGCTACAGTAAAATAAATAATTTTGTAAAATCAATGATTCTTTCATTGAATGAGTAAAATAAGATTGTTTTGCAGAGTATAGAGCAGAAAATGTGATATGTTGGACTATTTCCATCATTCATGAGTGAATGTTGATAGAAAATTTTAAACTTTATTTAAACTTTCCAAATACAAACAACTCGTTAGTAATAACACGCAAATAGACAATACAGGTTAGTAATTACACAACGTTTCGAGTAGTATTATTCTCCACTCTTCTTCACATGTTGCTGGCCTATACAACATATCATATCTTATAATATACCATCATTACTTTCAGACTTATAGAGCACAAAATTTTACATTGTGTGAATGACAAAAATAAATAAATAAAACATTACTTAATGGCATTTATACAAAAGGGAATACAAATACTCACTAATTGACTTCATCCACAGCAAATAAGTTTAAAAAAATCTACTGTTGCAATTATCAATTATTTATTACCTATTAATTAAGCACTGTTGAAAAAAAAAAAGTAACTTGTGAACACAAAAATTGCCAAAATTTTATGGAATATATTCAAAATGGTTTAGCTTTCAAAACTGTTGCAAAATACTATTGATGAATTTTAATTTCTCCAAATAAATATCAATATCTATCTGTTGGTCAAGTATTTGTGAGTTCAAAAAAAAAATCTAGAACATGATTAATTGATTATTGAATGTATTTCTATTCTGATCCCACAAAAAAAAATCACTAGGTGACTATTTACAAAATCTAAAATTATTTACAGAATCTAGGATATTTTCCAGGATATATACTGAAGCAGGACATTTGGTCACATTAGTTGTTAGAGATTTTTATTATAGGCCAGGGGTGGGCAAATAGCGGCCCGTTAAGAGTTTT
The DNA here is from genome assembly GCA_028023455.1 of Epiperipatus broadwayi. Lineage (NCBI taxonomy): Eukaryota > Metazoa > Onychophora > Udeonychophora > Euonychophora > Peripatidae > Epiperipatus > Epiperipatus broadwayi. The sequence continues at coordinate 7,545,845 of JAQFVV010012427.1, forward strand.
TATGCGGCCCTCCAAGACAATCAGAAAAATCCACCTTGGACTGAGATTTCCTTCCTGTTGCATGACTGAATATTCATCTCATATTTTCCACTAGAATGGCCACATCAATATACATGCGCAGTGTAGATACGATGTGCAGTGCTTTTCCAGTTGATCTGATTAATTTCAATTTTGTCTTTGCATTAGCAAATATATATATTTCCAACTTTTGTGAAACCATGAATGCTCCAAAAAATGTAAAATTGGTAATGAATGTCATGTGTTTAATGAAGAATGGACAAACAAATATTTTTTTGGTAATACAGGGAATAAAGCAGTATGTTTATTGTGTCATGAAAAAAAGATGCGGCACCTCTGTCAACCTTCGCTTCCACAAAGTGGCCCCCGATGCGGCCCTCCACCAACCTATGCGACCCCCGAGCCAAAAAAATTGCCCACCCCTGTTATAGGCTATTCTTTTTTTTTTATAGTCCATTAGTAAATTAATATATAATTTAAAACTCCCATTTTATATACATACAATAATTTCGTTTACTTCTTAAAGTAAGTACAATGATTGAGTAATAGGTAAAAAAAGTTAAATATTGTTCACCATGGGTTGATACGTGCTATTTAAACTTGCATCATAAATTAATAAAAATTGTGTTATTAATATATCTATATTGGATAGGAAAAAATATTCTAAATATTGTGCGAAGAAGGTGAAGGGTCATATATACGCACTCTCGCACACACAAAGCAAATTTAATACACATTTTTATGCAATACTACGGTCTAATCTTTCTTTTTGTTCATTTATAAAGTTTTTTTTTTTTTTGTTTAAAGCTTGTTAACTAAGATTGAATCTTGCTGAAAGGAACATATTTTTATTCTTTAAAAGCTTAGATTGCTTATTTATAGAAGCAATCCCACAACGTCTGGACAGTGCGAAATCTGGCGACAAAACAATCATTTCTCCACCTTTCTCACACAGTTTTACACATTTTCCAACTTCCTGCTCCTTCAATAATTTACGATTTTTTTTTAAAAAAAAAAAAAAGTATCGAGGAAAGGGTAAATTGAAAACTGCTTCATATGCCTTTTTTTTTTAAAAAGAAAGCACTACCATTTGTCTAATTATTTTGTTTTATTATAATCTGTTTAGATCGTCTTTAAAAAAGATTTTTTAAAATAATAATAACGACTGTTATTGTTTGACCAAGAATTAATAAACAGTTCTCCTATAACTAGGTAAAAAGATTAAGTAAATCGCATTTCAAAGTTTCTCATAGTAGAACAAGGATAGAAGAAGCTAATACTCATCTGAAATATTAATTAATCGATGGTGGGTTTGAGCGATTTTCCATTATTATTTTTCGTTCTAACTAAAAATAGCTAGGTGTTCAGTTGATGACCAATATTGGATAGTTAGTTAGTTTATGGGATGGTTTTATAATAAAAAAAGGCTTAAGCTTGTAAAATAATTCTCATGTTTATTCGGAATTAAACCACTATAACATTATATGCCCATTGTTTCTTATGCTTATTCAATCTGTTAACACAGTAGCAATTTTCTCCAGACAATATTACTACCTACCTAGTCTTGCATTGGTGGTAGAGAGGTCAGCGCGACTTCCTTACAAGCAGTTGTCTAGGTTGCGGGTTCGCGTCCCGGCCGATGCTATGACACTTGAAAAAAAATATTACTACCTAGTGCAAGTCATAGTAATCAATGAATGCATTAACCTTCTACCATCCATTGATTTTTAAGGCTTGCATTAGGTGGCAATTTTGTATGCTACCATGTTTATTTGAACCAGATTCAACTTCAAATCTTAGGCATGGCAGATTACCATTTGGAGTGGAGATTTTTGCATTTTATAATTATTGACATTATTTAATATCTATTTCTTTGTTCTGTTTAGTAAGTGTGAATAATAAATGTTAAAGGGAACATTTAGTAATTTCTATTAGATAATATTTACAACCTAATCCCAATTTTTTTCCCCACATAATTACTTTATATGTTTCTAAAAACAAAATTCCTGACTCATTAAATTATAACAAAAATTATAACTTTTTTTTTATCATTTTTATTTGAATTAAAAATTAACCTAAAACATGTATCTTTAAGAAAATTTATATAACTTTTTCTTATTTTTATGCCTACATGTGTTTATTTTATTCTTATATATATATATAAATCGACTAGTGCTTCAGAGATGTAGCTATAATCAATAAGATGTTTATATTTTTAGTAAATTAAATGAGTTATAGTCTAGTGTAAAATTTTCCATACCAGCAGTTTTTGATATACATACATTAATTACATCAAAAGTATCTAGTCAATAGAGCTGTTGATTTGATACAACCAAAACTCTATACAGAAATGATATTTCAATTTTTTATTTTTATGACTTAAAGACGATCTATTTAATTTAGTGCTTGAATCTTTTAGTAGTCAGTTATGCATAAATGTAGGTAGTGTTTGATTCATCAATACATCACCATTCACATTTCACAATGGATGGGAATAATTTATGTTCATATTACCCATATACTACTAACAGTTTGATATTTCTTGATGCATTGATAAATCAAATATTACTTATATATTTGATTGAATAATAAAACATCAAAATTTTAAATTAAACAGTTCATAATTAAGACATAAATGGAAAGTTGGACTATCATTTCTAGATAAATTTTTAGGTATTTTATACCATGAAATGTATGTATAATAAGAAAATTAGATCTGGAAAATTTTACACTGCTCAAAAGCTCATAAATACTAACAATCTTATTAATACTTCACTATCTCCAGAAAATGGACAAGCTGATTAATTTACATATACATTTGCATATATTACCATTTAATAATATCACAATGATTATTACTATTTTGGCTATGATTATCAGGAATAACACCTCAAAAGCGCTTAGCCTGGATTAACTCATTTTGATTGTTTGCTATTAACAGCTTCTTCAACCAGCATTTTAAAGTGCTTGTATATGCTGAGTGTTTTACAAATTTAAAGATGATTAATTACACATACATATTCTTTCTGAATGTACCTTTTTACCAGCATTAGCTAAATTACTTTTATTTGTTTAATTTCAATATTACAGGATATAATTCTGAGATAGATGGAGTTATGGCCAGTAGATCATATCCAGATATTAAGAGAAGTTATAGAAAAGATCAATGAATATAAATCCTTTTGTTTTGTATTTGTACACTACTGAACAGTATTTGTTTTTATATTAATTTTTGATGTAATTATAGTATTTCAATATCATACAAAGGCCCAGAATATTGCTGATTTAGATGAATATTTATCGAATTGAAACAGCAGTGATTAGTCTACAAGAAAATAGTAAGAAAATTAATTAATAAAGGGTAGGATAGATCGATTCTATTTTTCCAGTAGTTGTTACAGAAGTTTTACAGGAGCTTTACATTAAAAGGGGAAGAAAACGAATAAAATAAATGGAGATTATCACTGTCTTTCTCCTGCAATGGGTTAAATAGATTTGTACAATTGAATATTTGATTATAATATCAGGCACACAATAGACTCAAGCCCTGATTTAAGCATGGTCTGCAAAAAATTAGTGTATATAGAATGTATGCTCTAAACTTAAATGATTCACTTAAGTTTTTTAAACTCTTACCAGCGGGCAAATGTGTCAAAAATTATAATATTTAAGAAATAGCACATTATTGACTTCCATTTGAATAATTTTAAATTGTTTTTGTAAATAATATTTCAAAGCTTTAGAAAATTTTATAAAAGTGGCCAAATAAAGACAATAAAGTAGAATTAAATTTTTATAAATACTAAAAGAATTAAAATTAATTTTAATTACTTTTCAAAAAAAAAAGTTTATAGTAATGAATTATAATACTTTGATTAAATTATTAATACAGATCTAGGCTTAATGAATAAAATTAATCATAAAATTAAGTTTGTAATTGTAAAGAAAAAATTATTAAACTTCTAAAGTGTCAAACTATAATGTTCCATTAGCAATGTTAAATATGAGTACTCTCAGAGTACAAAGATGAGATAGCCTTTCTTATTTTTTCAAAGTCTTTATCTTGTGACTTGAATTGAGAGTTATTCATATTTAACATCATTAATTGAACATTACAGTACAATGCATGTGTGGAAGTTTCTTTGGAATTACAGCTTGACTCTGCACTAGTAAAAATTTATTGATTATTTACATTAAGAATTAAGTTTGGGAGAAATATGCGAGCATTTATAAGAAGAACAATACAGAATATTCAGATAACACAACAATATATACAAATTTGCATATTGGGATTAGAAATAAAAAATAAAAAAACATAGTTAAAAAAATAAACAGATACCATTAATAGTATTAAAAAATGAAAGACAAAAAATTAAACTGGAATTTGTTGTTAGAAAAAAAAAAGATAAATAAAATGCTAAACTGGTTATGAACTATTGTAAAAAACTAGAAAGAAAATTCATATGATATGAATGAACAGAAAAACTTGTAGAGTAATGTGAATAAATAATACTTCAGATCAGAGAAAAGTGATACATATTTCAATATTGCATGACTTTATAGGTCATGTTAAAATTTATGAAACTACAATTAATTTTATAAATAAATTTTAATCTGGATTAATAATTTAAAGGTTTTAGAGTGTTTAATTCTAATTAATATCTATCAATCTTGTTTTTTTTTTTTAAAGATGGTATTGTAATTATTATTATTATTATTATTATTATTATTATTATTATTATTATTATTATTATCATCATCATCATCATCATCTTTCAAAAGGACTTTATTGAATATAACAAGAAAAAGGTTACATTTATAACTATTTTACCACATGCAGATGAATTGAAGTTAGTATAAGTAAGTTGAAAATTGTAATTGGGGGAGGGGACAACAAAGACAAAGGATATGCATGTGGTTTAAAAATTTGGGTCTACATTTTTAAAAAAAAAAAATATACATCCAATTAGTTTTGTGCACTCATAAGGCTCTTAGTTTTGTTTTTAATTAGTCTTTTTTCTTCTATAATTTTGAGCACTGTTGTAATAGTGACCAAGTGGCTGTGTAGATCTTTTGGGATACAATTTTTTCATCCCTTAAGTGAAGCAACAATGTTCCATTTTGATCCAAAATGTGTTTGGATGTCTTCTTGGATTATTGTTGTACATGAAGGAGCATCTTGTATACCATAGTGAAAATAATATAAAAGTACTTGATCAAATATGTGGGTAGCTACCCTTAACAAATGATTGTAAAAGTGTTTGAATGTCACAATTTCTTTGTTTGTACAATGATGGTATGGATGAACGAATATTATCAAATACAGGGCAGGTAAAAAGAAAATGTTCTTGTGTCTCAGTTTCTCTATGACACAACCAGCATATGGCTTCTGTATTTATGTAATGCCTTCTATATCTACAAAAGTGTAATGTCGGCAATGCTTCAAGATTTAATTTGAGTAGAAAATCATAATATTTGGGTTCTAATGACCAGAATTTAAATTTTTGGGTTAGTTGTCTATTGTTAATGTTTAAAATTGGTCTTTTATAATTTAGGGGAGAGCAAATTATCTGGTATACATCCCAATATTTAAATTTATCTTGAGGTGGTGAAAAAATAATGTTTGGAATGTTAAGAATTAGTGTAAGCAAGGTTTTCCAATATCCACTGGTTGGTGGTGGTTTATCTGTTGGGGTAATCTTGAAGAACACTTTCATGTATGGAAATAAACAAGCACATGCAGAAATGAGATTTAATGTCTTTGAATGTTAAAAATATGTATTTAATGTAGTCCTAAACCATTTTGTATTAGAGGAGCTTGAATACATTTTAGTGAAACTGAAACAATCTTTTTTCCCCACAGCAACTTTCTACATAATGAGTTTATTTTATTAGTAAAAGATTTGGTGTATAGTATTATTGGAGAATAGTATGTGATTTGAGTCATAATTAATAGATTAAACAGGGATACTTTTGAATACAATGAAAGATAAGATTTTGAAAGTGAATCAATTATATTTTCTATTTTAGTTTTAATTTTGTCTTGTATTTGTCAACACATTTCTAGGTTGCTCAAATAGAAGGGGAATCCCACAAAAGAGCTGGGTTTTCCTTTAAAATGTTGTGTGTGAAATTGTCCTGTATATATTGACCACGCAGAAGATTTATTCATGTTAAACTCCAGCTTGTATTTATTAGTGTATGAATTAAGAATTTTCAATAGAGTTGGAATCTGTTTTTTAGAAGTTAAAAAAATCGAGACATCATCCATGTAGGTAATACAGGAGATGTTTGCTTTTTTTATTATTATTATTATTATTATTATTATTATTATTATTATTATTATTATTATTATTATTATTATTATTATTATTATTATTATTATTATTATTATTATTATTATTATTATTATTATTATTATTATTATTATTATTATTATTATTATTATTATTATTATTATTATTATTATTATTATTATTATTATTATTATTATTATTATTATTATTATTATTATTTTATATCTGATAACTCTTGCAACTTTTGCTGCAAGTTTTTGTTTATCTTCTCATAAAACAGTGAATCCAAATTTATTTTAGCATTTTACTTTTTTTTGTTGACATCAATGTTACCTAATGATTGTCAGATTCATATATTTTGATTTTTTGAAAATCATGATTATTAATTGAAAGATAAAAGATATGAAAATCTTACATTAAAATATGTTTTGAAATTAAAGTTGCACAAAACAACAGTAAAATATGCAAAACATTTAATCTTTTATTGGGTATCACTCAATACTACAATTATGGCATCTATGTGTTTGATATAAATATATGTACCCAGGCTGCCATTTGATGACGACTTTTTATTTAGGTACTTACAACTGCAGATCACTTTCAAGTGAAGGAAGATTGCAAGAATTAGAAGAAGAACTGTCTTATATTAAATGGGACATTATTGGACTTTGTGAAGTTAGAAGAAAATGAGAAGAAACAATTGATTTAAAAAGTGGACATATACTCTATTATAAAGGCACACATATTGAAAATACAAGTGGAGTAGGATTCATTATAAATAAAAAGTGGAAGAACAATATTGTGGAGATTGATGGTGTATCGGACAGAGTGGCAAGATTTATACAACTTAATAGCAGATACCAAATGCAGATAATTCAGGTTTATGCCCCAACAAGTTCTCATAGTGATGAAGTAGTAGAAGATTTTTATATGGATGTACAAAAGGCTTTCGATCAGAGTAAACAACATTTTAAAATTGTTATGGGAAACTTTAATGCTAGAATTGGTTGACAAATAAAAGATGAAATTGCTGTAGATAATTTTGGTTATGGTAATAGAAATGAGAGAAAACATAGACTTGTGGAGTTTGCAGAAAAAGAAAAACTTTATATTATGAATTCATTTTTTGAGAAAAATGTTAAAAGGAAATGGACATGGAAGCATCCAAATGAAGGTATAGCAGAATTGGATTATATTTTGAGTAACAGAAAATACATATTTCAAGATTGTAATGTTCTCAATAAATTTAACACAGGAAGTGATCATCGATTAGAATGGTGTAAGTTACGTGTTAATGTAAAACTAGAAAGACAAAAATTATTAAGAAAAACAATATTTACAGTTGATATTCTTAATCTTCAGAAACATTCTAATGAATTTAAATTAGAACTTACAAATAGGTTTCAAGTGTTAGGAGATTTTGAACATGATACAGATTTGAATGAAATTAATATGAAAATAACTGATACACTTTTAAAAGCTGCAACAAACATAGCTGGTAGAAAAAAGCAGCAATTGACTAATAAAATTTCTACTGAGACTAGAGAATTTATGAAGAAAAGAAGGAATATGAAGATATACAAAAATGATATATTAAAAAGAATTGAATATCTCGAATTTTGTAAAATGGTACAGAAAAGAGTTGAAAATGATATAAGAAAGTATAACTGTGAAATAGCAAGGAAAGCTGTAGAAGAAAATAAAAGTTTCAAAAATGTTAAACAACATTTTGGTATTGGTAGGAAATTTATATCTGCAATAAGAAAAAAAGATGGAATTATTACTAAAAAGAGAGATGACATCATGAAATTGGTAGAAGATTTTTATCAAGAATTATATAGTAATAAAGAACAAGTACCTCCTATATCTATTACATCTTCCGCATTGCCCAGAATTTTAAATGAAAAAGTGAGACATGCAATTAAGTGTATGAAGAAAGGAAAGGCTCCAGGAAATGATGGAATTATAATTGATATATTAAAAGAAGCAGGTGAAGAAATAGAAACAATTTTAGCAAAGTTATATTCCAAATGTCTAAATGATAAAGATGTACCGGAAGATTGGAAGAATTCAGTAATAATATTAATATTTAAAAAAGGTGATAAAGAAGATATTAGAAATTACAGACCTATCAGCCTTTTATCAGTTTTATATAAAAATTTTACCAAGATAATTACAACTCGTCTACAGAGAACTTTGGATTTCCACCAACCAAGAGAACAAGCTGGATTTAAAAGTGGTTTTAGTACAATAGATCATATCCAGGTATTGAGAGAAGTCATAGAAAGGACAAACAAATATGAGTTGTCATTATGTTTTGGATTTGTAGATTATGAAAAGGCATTCAATTCTATACACATTTCTTCAGTGATTAAAGCATTGGATCATCAAGGTATAGATCCAGGATATTGTCATATTTTAAAGAATATTTATAAAAATGCAACAGAAACAATTAGATTACATAATGATACTGGAAAAATAAACATTGAGAAAGGTGTAAGACAAGGTGACTCCATATCTCCAAAATTCTTTACAGCAGTGCTGCAAGAAGTATTTTGTGGATTAAAATGGGAAATTAAAGGAGGGAAAGTAAATGGAGAGTATTTAAGTCATTTAGATTTCGCAGATGATGTAGTTGTTTTTGCAAATAATGCTTCAGAGCTGCAGGAAATGTTGCAGGAGTTAGCAGATGAAAGTAGAAAAGTAGGACTAAAGATAAATGTTAAAAAGACTAAAGTAATGTTTAATCGATTTGCTCAAAATATGAAAATAAAGATTGATTATGAAGAATTAGAAGAAGGTAACAGTTACAAATACCTTGGTCAGATTATTAATACAGATGGAAACATAATTGAGGAAATTAATCATAGAATTAAACTTGGTTGGAATGCTTTTGGTAGAAATAACTTGATACTAAAAGGAAATATGTCTATGTGTTTGAAAACGATGGTTTTTAACAAATGTGTTTTACCAGTTCTTACTTATGGATCTGAAACTTGTACACTTAATAGAAGAGCAATACAGAGACTTCAGACCACTCAAAGGAGTATGGAGAGATGTATGTTGGGAGTAACAAGAAGAGATCGAAAACGCAATGTATGGGTAAGACAACAAACAGGTGTTACTGACCTAATTGAAAAAATTAAAAGATTGAAATGGAGTTGGGCTGGACATATTGCTAGAAGAGATGATAATAGATGGGCAATTGAAATTTTAAACTGGATTCCAAGAGATTGTAAAAGACCCAGAAAGAGACCACATGTGAGATGGATGGATGAAATAAGAAAATGTGCAGGAGTGTTGTGGAGAAGAGAAGCTAAAGATCGGAGAAGATGGATTAAACTTGGAGAGACCTTCATCCTGCAGTGGATTGATAATGGTTGATGATGATGATGATGACATGTAATATTAGAAATTTACAGCATGAAATTTTATGCAATATATTATCAGAAATATGGTCTAAATATTGTATAAAAATAATACACAAAATCTTGTAGTGACAATGTCTAAATACTAAGCAACTGCAAAAATATATACTTCTGTTTGCAGCCCAATTACTTATGTGGTAAATAAATATAAACAATGATAACTTCAAAAATGAAATTTTATTAGTTACAGATGTAAACAGTACTTAACTGAAATGCTAAATAAATGAAAATAAATTTATTTTTTCTGAAACCTAAATGCTTATATGGAGTGTAAATCTAGATAATGATAACTGTGAAAATAAAATTCTATTGATCATAGGTGCAAGCATTGCCTAAATAATGCTAACCCAAAATTCATATAGCAGTAAAAATTGGGTACTTCTCTATTAGACCTGTTTGTGATGACAGAATGCTATAACTTTCTATAGTGAGGGGGAGAATTTGCAAGGGCAGGATCCTATGTTAAAAGTCACAACTACAAAATTATGCCATTGCAAACCCTCTCCCACTGGAGAAATATACAACTTTCTGCTGTCACAAACATGGGCAGAAGAGCTAATATGTAACTATCACTCACTTTAAAAACTTCATAATCTTTGCCTAAATCACAGTGAAAATTTAGTACTTATGTATTATACCTGTCTGTATTTGTGATGGCACAATGCTATATCTTTCTTCAGTGAGGGGGGGGATTTACAAGTGTAGAATGTCATATTAAAAAATCATAACTACAGCATTCTGCCATCACAAATCCCCCTCCTACTAAAGAAAGATATGGCATTCTGACATCATGAACATGGGCAGCAAGTCAATTACATAAGTACCCAAACTTCTCTTACTATTCACTTTAATAACCTCATGAAAGATCAACTTTTTCTTCAATATATAGTATTATAAATTATACTATCTAATTTGTGAATATAAATTTGGTTAATTTTATCTAGATATTGTTTATGTTCAATGACTAATAGAATTTTATTTTCACCATTACATTGTCAAAATTTGTGTCCCATATAAGTACTTGAGCTAACAGCAAAAATCTGTTTAGCATTTATATATTTTTGCTATGAGATATTACTAGTTTTCTATATATTTTAATCAAGGAATTATCACTTCAAAATTTATTACATAATGTTTCACGATATAAAAATCTAATATACATTAAAAATAAAATCAGACTTTCATAAAATTATCAAAATGAATAGAAGATTCTATAAACATGAATTAGAGACAATTTTAATTAGACCTTTTAATGTCTACCATAAATATAATTTTATTGACCCAGTTATCATTGTTGAGATTTGTTTGTAGTTCAAGTACTTGAACCACTGACAAAAATAGATTTATTTTTGTTTGCTTAGGGTCAGATATTAAGCTTGTAAGATATTGAAGATTATTTTTATATAAAGCTTGAAGAAGTTATTGTTTTGGAATATATTGCATAATATTTCACACTATAAATTTTTCGTATATCATATTAATGACAAGGTCAGATTTTGACAAGATTATTAGAATAAATATTTAGAGACTATGCTTTATGAATATAAGTTTAAACCAATTCAGTTAGGTGCATATTACATCTCTAATGAATGGAAATTTATCACTGCAGTTATTAGCATACAGATTTGATTCATGTTGCAAGTATTTGGGCTTCAGGTAAAAATAGATTTATTTGCATCTGTTTAGCATTAGTCATTGATGTTGTGAGACTTTGAATATTATTTTTGTATACGATGCTTGAAGGGTTCATCTATCCAAAATACAGTATATACATACACACACATATATGTACATTTACCTAAATTCAGATCTTATTGTGTATAGCAGTAAATAGGATTAATATTTATCTTTATGTATTAATTTTATTAAGTTTCAGCTACCATTTTAAAAGATGGAAAATATAGAAATCAATTTTATAAAAAGGGAAATGCAACTAAAATAACATTTGCATAAAAACAAAAAGTCTATAAAAATCGTTCATATTATCAAATAACGGCGGGAAAAAAAAATCAAACTGCAGCCATTTTGTCTAAAGATGATCATAAATTTAAAATAAACTTGTTTTAGATAATTTAGCATAATGGGTTTTTTTTGTCTCAGATAACTAAAAGCAATTGTTTAAAATCTAAGAATTCCAAGTACAAAATATTACAGAAATTTTTTTATGGATTATCACAATCTTACTCTGTTTGAAAAATATATAATCAACGAAACAAGAAAATTAGTCAAAAACATTAAAATACGTTGAAAAACATTGAAAATGGCAACACTTCATATCAAAATTGTAAGTTGCTAAGCAAAATTAGAATCAGATATCGGCAAAGAGAGCGAGCTAAATCTGATATAGAATGGGAGAAATTTTTACTAATCATAAAAAAACATTGATTCTGCATTTCAATACAGATGACATCTCTCATTACATTTAAAGTTTCAATTATAAAAGAATATATTCAAAATTATACAATTTTTTTTTAAAGAAAAATTAAATTAGTTTAAAATGTTTGTCTGAACTTTGTTATTATGATAGTTTATTTACAATTATATGATGTATTATTTCTATCATTTACTTTTAAATGTTTCCAGAAAAAAAAATCTTATTTTATTTAAACATTTCCAAATACATTCGATTGTTAATAATAATACATGGATTAGTATATAATAATGTTTTGAGTGACATTCTTTCTTTTCTTCTGCTATAACTAATCTGATCATTAATAGTAAAAGCAAAAGATCTAGTGGATTTTAGATTCAAGAGTATCAAATTCATATATCTAAAAGGCACTGATTAAATTTCTATGCTACTATTCCAATTTCAGACCAGCAATATGTTAGGAAGTTTATTTTTTTTTTATAAAACACATTTAACAATTAGACTATGTAATGAAAATTGTTACAAATTAAGATATATATGATGGTCATATATTGTCTATAAACCAATTGTTTTTAACTGAAGTATGTTTGTTAGCAGTAGCAAATTTATCAGACAACAGTACCACTCAGTGCAAGATATATTAAACAATGGATGCAAGAAGGTCTGTGCATAAAATCTCCATTTAGTGCCTACTCATCCAATATCTCCAGACTAGTTTCTAGCTTGTGGTTTTTATCAGTGAGGAGCTTTGAATCTGAGAGTATTCTATCTAGATCTAAAAATCTAATGCAACCCTCAGAAGCCACCTTTTATTTATTTGGTTAACTATTAAAGCTAGGAATTCAAGATGAAAACACAATGATGTTTTCAAGCCAAGCTCATTCTAGGTGCAGTGTTCCCAAACAAAAAGCTCCTCACTGATGAAAGCCACAAGCTAGAAACTAGTCTGGAGATATTGGGTGAATAGGTACTAGATGGGGATTTTATGCACAGTCCTTTCTGCATCCACTGATTATTAAGGCTTGCACTGGGTGACATTATTGTCTGGAGAGTTTTCTACTGCTAATAACAGCTTGTATAATCATAAGAAATGGTGATCATCTGATGTTTTGTTGTTTTAAGTATGTTTATTCACAAACTGCTGATTCTGACAAATAAATTGATCTAAAAAGAAATGTGCTTGAAGATTTAATACCCAATATCATACACTAATTGCAGAATAATATCAAAATGAAAAAAAGAAACAACTAAATGAGATGTCTAGATTGATTCACATAAAAGGGAAGAGGACATTTTTGTTTACAAAGCAATAACATTGAACTATATTGCTTTAATTATTTCACTGGCAAGTATTCCAAAATCTAACAATTTAATAAAGAGATATTTAACAATATCTAACTTGTAACAAACAGGATTATGTATCCTAGAAAAATTTGAAACTGAAGTTTAAAATATAAAAATGAGAAATGTTGATAACATTTCTACAGGCTCAGAGATTCTTTCATTACATCACTGCGTAGAATGTAATGTTAAAGTTGATGATATTTAAAAAAGGCCAAATGACTCCAAAATAGTAACATAAATCTAAGGCTCTAATATATATCATTGATGGCAAAGATAAAATTTCAATCCTGAAATGCTTTGATGATCGGAAAGTATATGAAAATGATAATTGAGTCTTTGAAAAATATTAAATGACACACATACAAAAGAATTCAATAAAACAATTAAGAGCCATAAAACATAGCAAATAAAATTCTGTATCATGAAATGTTAATAATTTAATAGTCACAAGTAGCATATTAAAACACCAGCAGATTATTTGTATTTATATATTGGACTATTTTTATTATCTAATATTAAGAATTGAATGTCATAAGAAAAATTAACTTTATTTAAATTTGCCAATTATATTCAACAGTTAATAATAGCACATATGTTAGTATTTACACAACATTTCAAGAAGTCCTCTTCTTCAGGTGCTGCTGGTCTGACCAGTGAGAACGTGGATCCTTAGATTCTTGAATAGTGAATTTTAAGGTAACACTAACCAACTGAGCCAGAGAGTTACCTTAAAATTCAATATTCAAGAATCTAAGGATCTAGAATCAATTCTCATGCTAGTACTGTTACTGGTCAGGCCAAATGTTCCTGAAGAAGAGTAGTTCCTGAAATGTTGTTCGTATACTAACCTGTGAGCTATTACTAACAGTTGAATGTAATTGGAAAATGTAAATAAAGTTAATTTGCCTAAAGACATTCAGTACTTAATATTAGATGATGGAAATAGTCCAATACATAAAACCAACTAAAATACTATCATTATAAAACTTCCAGAAAATATCAGTAGATTATGAGTTTATGATTATCTGAATTGTCATTTTTAAGACATATAATTCTTACTGTAAGTTATGCTAATCAAATTCATCATTATTAGCAGATGCTTGCAAAGTAGTATAATTATCCCAACTACAAAATATATATAAAAAAGATAAGATCAAAAAATAATACACTATTGGTGATTTTTATGATGGTTAAACAAAATGACCCATGAAATTCCAGTACACAAGCTTGTAGTTAAAACACCGGTAGAGGTCCCTACTATCGCATATTGTATGCATATTGTCAAGGTTATAGCCTCAGTAAATATTAATTTATTATTCTGTTTATTTGATATTTTGTGGTACTGATTTTTATTTCTTTTTCAACAAACATACTTTTATCAAAGATTTTAGCATCTCACTTAATTGTAACTTTTTATTATTTTACCAATAAAAGAAATCAAAGCTGAACTATTTTTACGAGGATTACCATACTCACATTTTCCATAAAAATATTTTTTTAGAAAATATTGCACTTTTCATTAGTTTCACATGTTTGATCAAATAAAAATGTGATTTTATGAGATTCTATACAACCACACCCAGCAAGATGAAAAACATATTGATTGATATTATGTTTTGTCACCATATTCCTAATGACTTTAATCATATTGATAGGTATCCAAATTCTCATTTTCATACAGTAGGGGTGGGCAATTGTTTTGGCTCAGGGGCCATAGAGGTTGATGAAGGGCTGCATTGGGGGCCACTTTGTGGAAGCAAAGGTTAACAGAGGGCAGCACCTTTTTTATGACACAATAAACACACTGCTTTATTCCCTGTATTACCAAAGAAATATTTGTTTGTCTATTCTTTATTAACTACACGACATTCATCACTGATTTTACATTTTTTTGGAGGGTTCATGGTTTCACTAAAGTTGGAAATGTATATATTTGCTAATGCAAAGACAAAATCAAAATTAAACAGGTCAACTGGAAAAGCACTGCACATCATATCTACACTGCGCATGTGTATTGATGTGACCATCCTAGTGGAAAATATGAGATGAATCTTCAGTCGCGCATAGGAAGGAAATCTCAGTTCAAGGTTGATTTTTCTGATTATCTTGGTAGGCCACATAAAAATTCTAAGCGAGCTGCATGTGGCCCTCAGGCCACTATTTGCCCACCCCTGTCATACAGTAAATTCAGTAAAAAAGTAACTCTATATATAATTATTCTTTTGTATTATTTACATTACTGAGGCAGAATATCCACTATTATAACTTATTAAATGCAACAGAACATTACTGTTTCAATATTGTATACCCATATCTAATTATGTCTTTATAGTAAACAGATAACCAAGTTATTTTGCTACTTATGTATTAGACTTGCTGCTCATGTTTGCAAAGACAGAATGCCATACCTTTCTCCAGTGGAGAGGGAATGTTTGTGATGGCATTGTGCTATCCCAAACACCCTCTCCCTACACACTGAAGAAAGTATGGCATTCTGGTGTCCCAAACACAGGTGGCAGGTCTAATACATAAGTACCAATATTTGAATTGCTTCACACACTCAAATAAACAACCTCTCCTCTTTTTAAAATACTCTAATCATTACAATTCTAGTTTTTTTTGTTTCTATCTTCATAACTTATGAATTTTCTAAAAGTTGTAAAACTTTACTATCTTGGACTAAACATTAAAATTATGTACAATATTTTTGTTTCACATGTCTACTTGTATTTTTGTTTTTTGTTGTATTTATTTCTTGGGTATGTTTTCCATATTGCATTTATATCTTTTATCACTTTTTAAAGTTTAATTTTTAATATCTAACATACAGACTATATATATATCTGTACAAACAATGTAATATAGGGGGTATTTTGAACTCAAACTTTCACACGACCCTCAAAATAAATATTGGTGATTATTTATCTTTTGAACATATATGTGGTCAAGTGTATCAGTAGTATGAGATAGTGTGGAGAGTTGAAGGTCATGTGAAAGTCTGAGCTCAAAGCTTAATCTTGTAAAAAATAAATACTGTCATTTTATTAACAATTATAAATATATTATTTTTCTTTTAATATTAATATCATTTTATTTAAATATTCTTTAAAATCTTTTCTATGTAAATCTTAAGTATCTTTTTCTTGTACTTCAGTTTATTGCTAATTTATATTAAATATTTAATTTTAACTAATTATTTCTAGGCCTCTTAATTATTTTTTTTGCAAATTATGAGATTAATCAAATTATATTGTGAAATAGTATTAGTATATCTATAAAATAAATTGCCATTACTTTTTGAAGCATTTCTTAATAATAATTAATACAATTCTAATTTTTAAAAAAATTGAATTGTTTTAAAAAAATATTGATAATAAATCATCTATTAAAATAAATTATGTATAATATATCCTGCATGGTTTAGTATAGTTGATAGCGTGTCTGACTTGGGATTAAGTTGTTCTAGGATCAATTCTGGTGCTCACAGTTCTGACACCCAAACTTCTTATGAACTTCTGAGCAATAAATCCATCAGCCCTTTTTTTACCTTTGCAGTTTGGCACAGTTGGTAGAAGATATGACTTGTGATTGGGAGATCCCAAGATCGATTCTGGTGCTCACAGTTTGACACTCAAACTTCATATGAAATTCTAAGCAATAAAGCTATCAGCCCTTTTTTGCCCTGTGCAGTTTGGCACAGTTGGTAGAACATCTGACTTATGATCAGGAGATCCCAAGAATCCAGTGCTTGCAGTTCTGAACACTCAAACTTCTTATGAATTGCTGAGCAATAAATCCATCAGTTTGACACAGCTGGTAGAGCATCTGACTTATGATCAGGAGATTCTAAGATTGATTCTGGTGCTCACAGTTCTAAACACTCGAACTTCTTATGAACTCCTGAGCAATAAAACCATCAGTTCTTTTTGTGCAGTTTGGCATAGTTGGTAGAGCATTCTACTTGTAATTGGGAGATCCCAAGATTGATTCTGGTGCTTGCAGTTTTGACTCTCAAACTTCTTATGAACTCCTGAGCAATAAAGCTATCAGCCCTTTTTTAACCCTATGCAGTTTGACACAGTTGGTAAAGCATCCAACTTATGATCAGGAGATCCCAAAATTGATTTTGGTGCTCACAGTTCTGAACACTCAAACTTTTTTTGAACTCTTGAGCAATAGAACTATCAGCTCTTTTTTTGCAGGTTAGCACAGTTGGTAGAGTGTCCGATTTATGACTGGGAGCTTCGAAATTTGATTCTGGTGCTTGCAGTTTTGGCTCTCAAACTTCTTATAAATTCTCAAGCAATAAAACTTTTTTATGTATAATATTTACACTTTTTGCATTAAATATTTTTAATTGAATCATTTTATAATAAAAGACTTCTTACCATATGACTGAATCATAATCATAAACTATATTATTAATACTACCCAATTCTTTCCCACAATTATAAAGTTCTCAACATTTTTTTAAATTTGTATCTTCTATATGCATTTGCTTCATACTTATTTTTTACATTTTTATTTTCAATTATTATATGAATTTTGTTTCTACAGTACAGGCTTTTTCATACCTGCATTCCAATATGCAATATATAGGGGGTTTGTACTCAGACTTTCACACAATCCTCAACTATCCATGCTATCTCATACTTCTGACATACTTGATCACACACATGTCAAAAAGATAAACAATCACCAATATACATGTTTTGTGATAAACCAGCTCTCATCAGTTGGTCCAGATTATCATCTCCACACATATATACAATTAATGCTCAGCTTATATTAAGATAGCCAATCTTCATACTTTAATGGTCAGGCTTCAATCCACTCCACCCCACAACTCTTAAGTCATACATTTCATTAAAAATCTGATGATGGAACACTCAAAGCCCATATTGGTGCCAACCTACTCATCCTATCCATGTTGACCATAAGTCACTCTGATCTCTCATGTACAAGACATAATCCATTTACATACATATATGAGAAATAGGCAGACTTTACAACACTATATTTTAATATATGAATTTTTTCCCTACAGTATAGGCTTTTTTATACCTGCACTCCAATATGTAATATATAGGAGTTTAAACTCAGAGACTTTTACATGATCCTCAACTATCCATACTATCTCATACTGCTGACAAACTTGATCACACAAACCTGACAAAATGATAAACAGTCACCAATATACATATTACATGCTAAACCAGCTCTCGTCAGTTGGTCCAGATTATCATCTTCTCACATATATACAATCAATGTTCAGCTTATATTAAGCCAGCCAATCTTCATACTTTAATGGACAGACTTCAATCCACTCCACCTTAACTGATGAGTGCTGGTTTAGCACGAAATATGTATATTGGTGATTGATTGGTGATTGTTTATCTTTTCAACATGTGTGTGATCAAGTGTGTCAGCAGTATGAGATAGCATGGATAGTTGAGGATCGTGTGAAAGTCTGAGTTCAAACCCCTATATTTTCGATTATTGAAAATGCACATTTAATTAGGTATGGATATCTAAATTCGTATGTGAGATATTGTTTTTTGATGAAAGTAGAGTTGATAACTTCAAACTTTTATGTAAAAGTTATATTCATTTAAAATTTTAAAAAGTTCCAATTATATACTATCTCTGATCGTAAAGGTAAATTAAAATAATGCAAATCAATTCTAGCTGTTACATTATTATCATCTAAATAAAAGCAAAAGCAAATAAAAGTCAATATTAAAAATTTTCATAAAGATTTTAAATAGAACTATATGTAAAAATAACTAAACACTTTAGTATATAATGAGATATTTGTTAAACTATTTTTTTAGTAAATGTTTTGCCTATACATATATTTAAGCATGTATAAAGATGTTTATTGTACAATTGTAGCACATATTTTTTCCAAGCTTACAAACTGAGTTTAAACTTAGAATTTTGATTGTTAATTTAAAATATTTTGCATAACATAAAAAAAAACAATCTAACATGTAACATTTTATAATGGATTAATTTGTGTATTAATATCTTTAAAAGCTGCTGTTAATCTTATTTAATTAACCAGATAATTGTGGGTGAAATTCAGACAAGCAGTCATACATATGGAAAAATCTAAAATGTATTCACTCCCCGTGTATTCTCCATATATATTGAAAAGAATTATTTATTTTTATGTAGCTTCAGGATTATCTATCTATTAAATAGGAATTCAGTTAGGTTAAACTTAGTAAAAATATTTCTTACATAAAATGAACATGTAACAAATTTAAAATATTTTAATAATAAGATTTTTTTATGGGATACAAATGTAGATGAAAAAAAGAGGGATAATAATTTTACTGTTGTGCGGTTTTATTTTTTAAAAAAACAACAACAACAGCACACACACACACACAACACAGAATAGGAGTAAAATCTTTAAAAGCTGTTTTATTGATTAATTAAAAAGAGAGAAGATATTAAAAGGTTTTAAAATTATTTATTTAATTTAAAGGATTTGAATCTTTAAAAATAAAGTATGTTTTCCAAGTTAAAGTAAAAGAAACAATAATGAGGGATTGAGATTTATCTCTGAAGAAGTGTTGTTTTCTAAATTAGTGTTTTTTAAAAAAATATATTAAAAAAAAAAATTCTTGTAAAAAGAAAATTAACTGATTAATACTTAATACAATAATTCCTTAAATAGTTAGGTGACTAGATAGAAAATTGATATCAGGGTGCTTTTTAAAAAGCAGAAAATAGTGTGGGTGTTAGTATTCATTAGCAGTGGTAGGAAAGCAGACAGAAGCTGAACTTGGAAATCTGATGTTAAATTGATCTTACTACTAGTTAAAATAAATATTTTTGAAAAGCAGTGGAAGAGCATGAAATTTACAAAAACCATGTGCGTGTTCTTGTTAAAAGCTGAGCATTACATACCAAAATATATAGCTTTACTAAAAAGAATGTAGATGGCAAATATGGCTAACTGAAATTATCACCTAGAGATGTGTTGTTCCATCCAAAGTCATAACTATTTTGTTATGTTAATAGGCAAAACTCTCTCCATACAGTAGTGCCACCCTGTGCCAAACAGAGTAATCAATGGATGCCAGGAGGCTTGTGCATAAAATCCCTATCTAGTGCCTACTCATCCAATATCCCCAAACTAGTTTCTGGTTTATGGCCTTCATCAGTGAGGAGCCTTGGATCTGAGAGCACTGCACCTAGATCTTAGGATCTAATGTATGGAGAGAGTTTTGCCTATTATAACAACAGTTATGAGCAAGCATGGAAGATAGTGATCATGTGATGTTTTAAA
The DNA here is from genome assembly GCA_028023455.1 of Epiperipatus broadwayi. NCBI lineage: Eukaryota > Metazoa > Onychophora > Udeonychophora > Euonychophora > Peripatidae > Epiperipatus > Epiperipatus broadwayi. Next base: position 7,566,605 of record JAQFVV010012427.1, read on the forward strand.
GTTATGTTAACCTGAAATAAAAATACTTGTTAAACAAAAAACTAGAGTTATAAAATGAAGAAAATCTAATTTTTAATAAAAATAATTATTAAACTAGAAAAAATTGAAACCTGGAGATACAAAATAAGAAAAGACTAAATGGAAGAAGAAATGAAAACAATTATTAAACTGAATACTTGTGTTAGTGTAAAATAAAAATAATTGTTAAACTGAATATGGAGCTACAAAAAGTAAAAAAAAAAAAAAGAAAAAATGAAATGATTATTAAATTGAAAATCTGGAACTAAAAAAAGAAGCTAAGTGGATAAATTAATTATTTGAGATTTTTTATAAAAAAAGAAACAAAACAGAGGTAAGAGATTTGACAAAACTGTTAACTGCAATACATTCAACTATGTAACTACAAAAGAAAGACTAAAGAAAAAAGAAAAAAAATCCATGATAAAAATGAAATATTGTAATATGTATATATTTATGTTTATAAATGTTATTTTATAAAGTAATAATTTTAAATATTGAATAATATTTTTAGTCGTTTTCTTTTAAATATTTTTTTTTATTTGCTTTAAAGTGGTATGGAGACATCCTCATTTTCCATAAAAAATAGAAAGACAATTCTTTTTTTATTGTGAAATATTTTTTGTTTTTTGAATTTGATCACTTCACCTGTTTGGGTCTTTTTGTTTATTTAGTGTTTATTTTCTCCATGGCTTCTGAAAATTAGATTTCAAATGGCAGTTTTTTTTCTTTCTCTTTCTCTAAGTGTTTTATAATATCTATGTCCAGGCAAATGATCAAATCTCTGCTGGTCAGATCTATTGAAATTTATTGTACAAGTGCTTATATGATGAGACATATTATAATTATTTCCACCTATATAAGGCATTTCTAGGTCTATGGTACCTAGTAAATTTGCCATCCTTTCAATACTCAACCAGTTATTAGCCAACAACAGTTTTCTGATAGAGGAAAAGCTGTAAGTACTCTTAATTTTGCCACCTGCCTCAAAACAAATTGTGAGAAGCTTTCTCCAATACTTGCTTTGTATTTTTCTTGAAATGCCTGCTGGAGCATACTATCTTGACACTCCTAACTTCAAAAGTTTAGTAATATAGCCTCTTTATACTCATCAGAGATATCAGAATGGTGATACCTTGCATTCCACCAATCCTTGGATGCACTACTCAAATAATTTGTGGCTATGATAATTTTTTTGTTTAAACTATGAAATGTGGACTTCAGCCAGTCCATTTAAATAGTTTAATGGATTTTCACATGGCAATCCATCAGTTTGAATAATGTGATGAAGATCATGTTAGTTGATTATTTGACAGTTTATATATATATAACGAAACTTAAATATATTCCAAACAACGGTAAACAATTTATAATATAATATAAATAAAAACTCATAAAGAAATATTTTCGATTATATTCATAATCATTTTCAACTCAACTTTCAAAATGGAATCATCTATTACCAACCGGAAACACATGTCGATTTAAATATCTCACAATTCATTAATCCTAACATTTGCCGACTGTCTGTTTATTATCGTATTTTTAAACCTACTAATAAAAACTGCTTCTTTAATTTTTCTTTTTTCATTATCTCTCTCTTGGCCTAAAATTTTTATTTTATTTATATCAAAATTAAATTTAAAATTTCAATTCCAATCATGATCATAAAAAACAGATTCAGTTATAATAATAATCAAATAAAATTTATGATAAAAGTTTATAATAGTATATATAATGTTTCATTTTATGGATCAGGTAATTTAAATAGAATGGTTAATAATTCAAAAGATAAGTTAGAAAAAAAATAACGTAATATAATTTATAGAATTTTTTGTGGGTGTAACTTATCATATGTAGGGAAATCTAGATGTAATATGGAGAAAAGAATTAAAGAACATAAATTGTTGTATAAAAAAGTTTTGAAAAATGTACAGATATGTAATGATAATAATAATGAAGTCAAGTTATATACTGAATCTGTTTTTTATGATCATGATAGGAATTGTAATTTTAAATTTAATTTTGATATAAATAAAATAAAAATTTTAGGCCAAGAGAGAGATAATAAAAAAAGAAAAATTAAAGAGGCAGTTTTTATTAGTAGGTTTAAAAATACGATAATAACCAGACAGTCAGCAAATGTTAGAATTAATGAATTGTGGGATATTTAAATCGACATGTGTTTCCGATTGGTAATAGATGATTCCATTTTGAAAGTTGAGTTGAAAATGATTATGAATATAATTGAAAATATTTCTTTATGAGTTTTTATTTATATTATATTATAAATTGTTTACTGTTGTTTGGAATATATTTAAGTTTCATTATTGTATTATTAATATTAGCAGACATTTATTTTGTTTTATATATATATGTGCCACCTCAACATTCATGTTTGGTCCTTTCATCTCAAAATTGAAAGATAATGCATACATATATTCTTCTAATTATTAAATTCTTTCTGTGACATTTCCCATCATGTCAGATTTGAATTTTACAATTTGTCCATCTAGGTTGTCTTATATCACTTGATTGTAAAGTTTTAACATAACTTCCATTTCTTTCTTGTGATAATCTATTTGATGCACAATCCATTATTCTGTTTATTTTCTTTAACCCTCTTGAGGTTTATTTATTTCATTCTCAAACTCTTGAAATTTGGTTACCGTAGTGCCATGCATTTCTTTGAGCCTTTTGTCTGTCTTTTTTTTATTTTTCAGAATTTCATCCTCCATATTCTTTATTTCTTTTTTCACATGAATGTGATCTTTTTCTATACTTCTCTTTATTTGCTTCATCTGTTCACCCATCTTTAGGACTACTGGCTTCATTTTTTGTGGTCCTTCTTCATTTTTAATCTATTTTTTTTCTATATTTTGGTCAAAATATTTTATCATCAGTAATTCCATATGCTTTTGCATTTTTAAATTCTTCTTTTTTTTGTCCATCCTTAATTCTATCTGCTTTTTCTTATATTTCATCCTCAATTCTATCTATTTGAATAATTTTCTGATTATCTGCATTATGTGTAATTATTATGCTGTTGCTGTTTTCACAGAATTTTTGTATCTTCATTACTATGTTTCTACTTCATTTGTTTATATATGTATTTATTAGGATCTATATTGCCCATACTAGAAATTTCTAAATTATCTTCAGTCTTTGTTATATTCTTTATAGTTTGTGCTTAAACCTTTCCTGATCTTTTTTATTTATTTTATTATGATTTTGGATTTTCTTGATCTGCAAATTTTTTCTACTATGCAATAAACTCATTATTTTCAATATATTTATAAATAGATTCACCAAAAACTGCACTTCCTTGATCTCAGAATCATCCTCGAACCTGACTAATACTTGAGTGCTATTTTCAGATCACAACTTGCTTTGTATAAATTTTGTTATTTTTATAATATAATTACAGTACATATAAAACAATTATTGTCTGGTCAACCATACCATTTATTCAACTCATGCAAATAGAATTTCACAACAGTTACATTTGTGCCCACACCCCGAGCAAACAAAAATTTACAAGTAATAATATTAATATGTAATAGTCAACTTGTTATATAATGAAATTATTTCAATTTAATATAATTTTTACAGAAATCACCTGAAATCAAACAAGAAGTAGATGGGCACATTTATATATTTAAAAAAGATTGCTTTAATATGATGGTAATGATTAACACAGCCTCTATTTGCAATACCTAGTTAGATTATGAAGAACATAGATTACTCCCAAAGAATGGATGTGGAATAAATATGTAGACCAGGTAATATTGCAAATAATGATGTTAACACATTCTTTAACCTAATAACAAAACTATAATTCATTACAAAATATAATTGTCAGTCAAAATATAACTTTCATTTTTTTTAATAAAACCATATCTCCAATAGTTTACATGCATGAGGAAAACAATAATTATTTATAAACTGTCCAAGGTTTTGTTGATTAATTTTAAACTTTAATATTCAATTACACTATAACACAGTTTTATAATCAAGTACATTTGTTTTTTTTTTTTTTTTTTTTTTTTTTTTTTTTTTTTTTTTTTTTTTTTATGTTGGAATATATTTATATGATTGAAAATAAAGAAAGGGGGGGTTTTGGAGTCTTTGTCTTACATCAAACTCCTAGTTTTTAATATATTTAAAAAAAATTATGTACAGATGAACTTAAAAATGTAAGACATTTAATTAACACATAAGTTTTCTGACATAGACACATGTATGTATCTAATATGGGATAAATATAATTGCTACACTTTCCTACAACAGTAACTCCATGACTTTAGGTCTGAATCCTGATTTAATAATATATCTTCACCACATAGGTGGCTTTTTTGAGTCTTATAAAACAAAATCTCAAAGAGTCTCCATATAGATAAAGAAATATTTTAATTATTCCACAATGAACAAACAATTGCATATATATTATAAGCTCACCACAAAATCTAATTCACATCAATAAAAGAAGAGTTAAATTATATACACATAAACTATATTGATTCAAATAAATTTTTAACTTAAAATTACTACTCTCATTATTTAATTCTTGGATGCTTTATTTTACTTTTTTTTTTTTTTTTTTTTACCAGTGTGGATACTTTACATTTAAAATGAATATTTTATTTTTGATTATTTTCTGACAATTTTTACATTTAAAAAAAAAAGTTTATTTTTTAAACCAAAGACAACATTTGGTAAACATGTATTTTAAAGAAAATATCTTTTTTCAACATGTTAACAAATCATATATATCTAGATAATTTTTTGAACTGTTTTAAGATGCAGACTCTAATAAATTTATTTACAGAGGGCATAACTGAAAATATCTTAATGTTAGAGGTGATTTGATATTTGACATTTTAGATAGTGATATGCACTGGAATTGTTGTTTATATAGTAAATATAATGCAGAGTGAATTTCTCTCTTTTTTAACTTCAATTGCATTAAAATGCTATTAAGTTTTTTTTTTTAACTTTTCACTTCCTGGTTTAAACAATCTATAAAATATACTTAAAATAGTTAAGATAAAGTGTAAAACTTACAAAGAAAGCTATATTATAGTCTTGGTTTGTTTTCTTCATGGTGGTAAGTATGAAAGAGTCTGTAAATGGCCACAATATGCTTTAATCACCTCCAGCTTTGATATATGAGGTAAGCATTGTTTCTTCATTTTACCTAAAGATTTCTTCGAAAATAATGTCAAGTTTTCAGATGTTCAGAACAGATTTTAGCAGGTGGCAGTAGTTTCTCTTCAACTCGGTCAACATAGTGAAGATTCATTATTGCTTGAACAAAATAAAATCCAGATTGATTGCTTTTTTTAAAAATGACTTCACATAAGTTTTACTTTTGTTTTGAATAACTGATTCTGTTATTGCAGTCTTTTTTAATCTTATTTTTACACCTTTATGACCAGAATTTATTTTTAATTACAAGGGTTCAAAAACACTTTCTTTGTCTAACTGAATGAATTTGCAAAACACTTTTTTTTTTTCGAATCTTTTATCAAAACCAGATTAATTTTTTTAAAATTTATCACTTAATTACCATTTCATATGCTTACACATGCTGTTAAAATGAGTACCAAATGAAAACTGCATTTGGTGACACTACTGTATGGAGAGTTTGGTACTCTTGTTTTTTAATTTAATTATTTATATATATTTTTTTATTTTTAAACTGAATTGTTTTGCAATACATTCTTTGATAAAAGAGTTTTAATATATTTTACTGGTTTCACTTAAATTTATATATATACCAATCTACTACATTTTTTAAAATATGAAAATTAATAATATAGAAAACCTTCAAAACATCACACTGACTGATGAAAGCCACAAGCTAGAAACTAGTCTGAGGATGTTGGATAAGTAGGCACTAGATAGGGATTTTATGCACAAACCTTCCTGCATCCATTGATTATGAAAGCTTGCACTTGATGACACTACTTTATAAAAAATTAGTACTCTTATTAACAGCATATGTAGGCATATGAAATAACAATCATGTGATATTTTGATGGTTCTATACCTATGCTGCTCATAGGATAATGGTGACTGTGGTTTTTGAAAAACCAGACATCAAAATATATAGATGCTGAATTGAGTTCAGATCTATATGTCTATGCAAGAAAATGAGCTTGGGTTGGAAACTTTGTGGTGTTTTGTGAACTCCTAGCTTTATAGTTAACCAAAAAGGTAAAAGGTGATCACCGGAGGATTGCCTTAGATCATAAGTTCTAGATACAGTGCTATCAAAGCCAAGGCTCTTCATTGATAAAAGCTACAAACTAGAAAAAAGTCTGGGATGTTGGATAATTATGCACTACATAGGGATTTTATGCACAAACCTTCCTGCATTCATTGATTATGAAGGCTTGCACTTGGTGACACTACCATATGAGAATTCGATACTCTTAATGATATATACATTTGAATATTGACTATTATTAGTATATTATATAATTTTTTTTAAAACTTTTGAATACTATATTTATCAACATCTTCATAAGTCTGAAAATCATGTCTCAACCATGTAAGACTACATAACCAGCACTGAAATGAATAAGACATTATTTATTTCAATGTATTATATGAAATCAATATATATTGTATAAAATTATGTATAAAACTTTGAATTTGTCTCTACAATTTTCTAAATTTTTTATTTCTTAATTTTTTGGCTAACTTTATTAAATAATTTTTTAAAACTAAAAATCTCTGAAGTTGTTGTTTTTTATGTTTGTATTCTTCAAGCTGCCTTCTGTGAATTCCCAGTGTGTATGATTGATTTTTTTATAGAATTGTGATTTAAGAAATTTATAGCTATTTCAGTGAAATTATTTATTAATATAATAAATTAAACATGTATATTTTCTCTTGTTTACTGTATCAGAATCCTTGAAATCACAAAATCTAGTTCAGATAATAACAATATTCGATATATATATATATATATATATATATATATATATATATATATGCGAGTGTCTGTGTGGGCATCCAAATGATTATCTGCAGAATTATTTGGATGATGTTAAGGTCTTAAAAAGATCTTTAAAGTTCACATACTTTATTTTGTAGGTTTTATCACGATTGCTAATTTATTGATGGCCAGTATACTCATGGTATTAAATGTCATGAGAATTGATGATGATAAGCATTGAAACAATGATCCTGATGGTTTTATAATATGTTATTATTACAGATGTGTCTGAACAGATGAAATTTTGAAGGTTTCTTTTGTAATATCTCCTAAGTTTGACATTGACTATATGATGATTTGTCTAAGATTTTATATTGTTACTTTTAAATCTAGTCACAAGCATTTACTATTGAGTATTAATGATTATTGATGGTCATACAATTATTTTTATCACTTATATATTGCTTAGTATTTACCTTCAATGCGAATATTTCTCATATTCATTGATGGTGTTGCTTGGGATGAAAATAATTTTCCATCACATCTATAGCACACCCTTTGTTGTATCATTATATATATATATATGTATGTGTGTAATAATTTTTAGGAGCTGATGAAATCTAACATTTTCTTTAAATTTAGTTAATTATTTTATCATACATCATCATTGAACCATTTCCATCTGCTTTCTAAGTTCTTATTATGATTAAGAGCATATTTGTGAGATTCAACATCAAATTCATAGAGATGCTTTTTACAGCCTGATTCAATTGAACTTAAATTAATAATATTCATAAAATAGAATCTCATAGTATTCATTTTGAAATCTTGTGAATTTCTAATTGATCATAAATATATAATTGGATAAATAATGATCAATAATATATAGTAATTTTAAGAGCCTAAGAAAACTTTTTGCACCATTTATTTTAAATGTAATTGAATCTTATTGTATGATGATGTGAAATATTTAATTAAATTTAATATAGATAGTATTTAGAATTTCAACAGTTTTTAAAAATTATTGTATATATGGACAATTGGAAATTCACAAAGGTTTAAAATGAATACTAAGAGATTATACTTTATGACTAAAAAACTGCAGAAACAATTCATAAATTTGATGTTGAATCTTGCAAATATAATTTCCCACATTTAAAATATCCAGTAAAAGCAGAAAAAAGTGAAGTCAATTTTTATTTATTTAAGTAGTTGGATGATAATGAAAGATAAGATGTTTAATCAAATTCAATACAGATAGTGCTAGGAAATTTCATCAGCTTTAAAAATTACTACTCATTAATTGACTGACTAATTATATTGTTATATATTCTTTTTTTACCATGAGGGATCTTTGCATGAGAATTTACTATAGCAATGATCATTAATTTATATCTATTATTCCAATTAATAGTCTTCTATTTGTAATAATGATCTTTAAAAAATTTTGAAATTAAAAAAAATGTCCACTATTTTCTTAAAAAATATCTTTCATTTTGTAAACCCAATGACATCATAATATTGATTCAGAAAAGCAACATCACCCATTCAAAATAAAATAGAAACATTTATGCAAAGACAAAAAAACAACAACAGTATAATACTATGTTTATTCATTATGTACTAAAAAAATAAAAATATGTTTTGATTATATAATACTGTACAATATATTATATAATAAAAATGCAATATGAAATTATAATTATTGTACTTATCTAATTTTTATCCAATATCTTTCCAAGACAGTCTGTACTGTATAATTATCAATTTAAACATCAGTCATATAATAGATTCAAGTCCTGAAATAAGCATGGTCAGAGGTGATTGTCTTATATAAGAATTTGGTTTAAGCATACTGAATTCCATACACTTTTAAACTATTACTAGTAGGTGAGTGCATAAAAATTTTCATATATATTTATGAACTGTGCATACTTGAAGTTGATTTCTTTCTTCATGATTACAATTATTTCAGCACTTAATGGTAATAGATTTACATTATAATTTGTGGTGTATTGAAAATAAATAGGCCTTTCATAGTAAATGACAAAAAACACATTTTATTTAGTACAATATATAATGAAAAACTAATTTTGATTATATACAGTACCGGAGTGCATTAAAAGTAAATTTTAAAATTTATACATTAGTTAAAATATATTCTCCGCTTAATCTTGGTTTAATATTTTTATTTTCAAAGAAACTTTATTAGTGAAATATATGGTTACAAACTGTGATGTTCAGATGAAGAGCGTGTGTCAGCAGGACTTGGGAACTAGAACTATCAGAGTTGATGCTTTTGTCAAATCTAGATGAAGAGAAAATTTTTGTATAATTCCGCACAGGGAATCTTGAAAAATTTCCATGTATTCTCATAGATAAACATAGTAGAGAGAATTTTGTCTTTACTTTGGATTTTTCTGAGGGTTCCAAAGAAAATTGCAAAGGCATTCAGTTGTGGGATGTTGAATATTATTTTACATCGGAGTCTAGATTCTTATGATAGGAAAATCTCTCTTCTTAATGCAATCTTTAATAGAGAGGATTTTATAATAATCAATTGCTGAATTTTGGGCTATGATTTGCTTCACTGGTCTGAAGCCTCTGCAGGTTAGTATAATGTGCTCAAAGGTCTCAATATTTTTATAGATACTAATTTCAGCCAAAACAAAAATGCTGTCATCACAAATCTAAACTAATGTGGTTAAAAAAGTGAATATTTTTTCCCTCATTCATTGTGCAATTGACAACTTTATATGACCAAAGGGTATTAAACAAAAGTTGAAAATATCATTTACTTGTTTAATGAAAGTTTCATTACAAATGTCAAAAAATATCAACAAAAAAAAAAGCAAACAACAAAAACAAAAAAATATAATATCACTTAATACTTAACTAAAAATAAAATTTGGTTATATTAAACAGCAAAGTGTAATAATATAAAACCATTAAAACATTACACGATCACTATTTCCTATGCTTACACAAGCTGTTAATAACAGTAGCAAGCTTTCCATTCAGTAGCACCACCTAGCACAAGCCTTAGTAGTCAATGGATTCAAGAAGGTTTGTGCATAAATTCCTTTCCAATATCTATTCATCCGATATCCCCAGATTAGTTTTTAGTTTGAATTGAAAACATTATTGTGTTTTTATCTTGATCTCTTAGTTTTATAGCTAACTAAATAGGTAAAAAGTGGCTGTTGGACAGTTAGATTAGATCCTAAAATAAAGCTCCTTGCTGATAAAAGCTACAAAATAGAAACTAGTCTGGAGATATTAGATGAGTAGGCATTTATTGATTACTAAGGCTTGCATTGAGTGGCACTACTCTATGGAGAGTTTGCTATTGTTAATAATAATTAATTCTAAAATATAGACATTGCATTTCTTGATTATTTTTTTAAAATTATGACTGCATATATATATAAATAGTAGACCATTGATTTTAAAAAAAAGAAATTTAACAGTGCTACAAAAAAAATTAAATGTTTTTGGGTTAGATAATTACAAAAAGAAAGATCATTGATGATAAAACATAAAATGCATAATTTTTTAAAAAATATTGTTTGTTTTATTTTAATTTAATGAAACATGATTCAATAGAATATCAACTTTGTTTGTAAATTATAAAATTATCATTTAAAATAAATCACAACAAATAAAATACTTTTATTATACACTATATTTACACAGAGGTTAGTACTTTCTTATAATAATATGCTTAGTAAAAGATTTATTAATTATCACTTTTTGTTAATTGTAGGCATTGGTTTTTAATTGGATTTTTAATGTTTATATTTCAAATCTAGGGTAACAAATTAATTTTTTTTGCCATAATAAATCATTATAATTGCTCATTTCTTATGTGATATTTTTGATTTATGAAGCATTTTGGAGAACCCTGGGAGATTATTGACTTGGAAAAGTTGTATATATATATATCAAACTGAAGACATGCCAACTTTGTATTGTATATATATATATCAAACTGAAGACATGCCAACTTTGTATTGAATATGTTATTCTAGATTATGGAAATTAATTACATTTCCTCTAATGGATATATTAATAATCAGAAAATGAATTCTTTATAACAGCTATATAAATATCAATTTTTTTATACATTAAAAGCTTTTTTAGCACCTGATTACATTAACATTTATTAACATTTGAAAAGGGCATCAAATCAGGTGCTGAAAAAAGTTTTTAATGTATAAAAAAATTTAATATTTATATAGCCTGTTGTAAAGAATTTATTATTTTCTGAATATTATTTTATGGAAAAACAGCATAAAGATATTTATTTTTTTCCAATTTTAATGTTCATATTAGAAACTTTTTCATTTGATAATTCATAGCCTAAAAAGCAGAGAAATAAAAAAGAAGCAGTCTATAAGCTTAATCAGCAATAAAAAAATAATTGATCAACAGAAAAAAAAATTCTTATTATTATATGGGTATTGAACTATTTTGATATAAAAAAGTAAAGATCTTGGGTTAATAAGAATTGATGTTAAATGATTCATTAAGAAATTAATAATAGAAAACAACAATATATGTACTCTGTCAGATATAAATAAATATTTATGTTCACCTAAATTAAGATTAAAACAGGCAAAACTCACTATATGTATTGCTACACACAGCAAGCTAGAGTAATCAATGGATGCCAGAGGCTTGTGCATAAAATCCCCATCTAGTGCCTACTCATCCAATATCCCCAGACTAGTTTCCGGCTTATGGTCTTCATCAGTGAGAAGCCTAGATCTGACAGCACTGCACCTAGATCTTAGGATCTAATGCAACCCTCCAGCAGTCACCTTAAGCAAGCATAAGAAATGGTGATCATGTGATGTTTATTGGCTAAATTAAGATTATAATTGGATTGTATATGAATCATCGGTGTTGGCAAAGTTTAGCTGCTAGTTTTTGTTGTATATATTTTTTATGCTTATTTCTTAAAGAGATTTTTAAAAAATGTTACACTAAATACTGATACTTTATTATTTACATAATTTTTAATGTTTTGATTGGTGGATTGCAATCACATTTTGATTCATAATGTTCTACAAAAAAACAAATCAAACAAACATTTTATATTTTCAGTTCATCAGTATTACTAAATGTTTATAAAAATATTATTTTGTATTGCAAATTGTAGTTATTATATACTATTTTTAATGACAAGTTGTAATATAAATTATTTTGAAATATTTGGGAACTTCTTTATATAGATTAAGTTGAGCAACTATTTTGTTTAGTTTTACAATTTTTTTTTAAGTAGAGGTAACAATATTCAGATTTGTGTAAGATAGATTTTAGCATTTATTTATTGACATATACTAAAGCACTTATAGATTATCTTCAAATCTTTGAAGGTGGAAAAAAGATTGATATATCATCAACATAAAAATGAAATCAGTTAATAAAGGTCATTCATTATTAATTATCTGAGCCCAAAGTAAGTCTTCTGAATAAATTTAGCTTTAATTCTTGAAATAATAATTAATTTTTAAAGCATTTAATTATTTATACATTAAATTAAGAATACAGATAGTACAAAGTAAGGCTGAAAATTGTTTTAGTTTTTTTCTCCCATATTCAAAAAAGTTTCTTAATGGAGAGAGATTTGTGAAACACCATGCTTTAGAACACTGCATGATATATTAAAGTACAGATTTGTCATTGAGTTAAATATTTTAAGACTAACAAATAACTTTTTATTACATAAAAAGGCAATAAATCAAAATTTTTCAAAAGAAATTCTTCACGGTCATAAACCTTACCATAATTTATACAAAATGAATAAAAAAAGAACAAAATAAGAGATATATTGTCTGTATTATCACAGAAAATTGTCTAATCATATTTTTAAAGATTTGTGTGGGAGTTGTAATGAATATGGTAATATAAATAAATTGAACTTTTGGAAAATTATTCTTAATAAATTTGAGCAATTGAAAAGACTAAATCATAAAAGACAAAAAAAAAAGTTATTATTTTGATGAGCTAAACATTTTTATAATTTTTGATACAAACCAAATGAAATTAAGAATTACCCATTCAGAAAATTGTTCTTTAGTTTAGATAAAAAGAATATTTCTAGTTAGGATGATAATATTTGATGTCAAAAAGAAGCAGAAAAATATTCATTATTTAGACTAAGGAAATTTTAAAAATATTAAAAAGCTTATCATAAAAGATAAATTGATAGGATAAAAATATCCATTTTCTAACCCAAATTAAGTTTATTCAAAACATCAATATACCTTACAAAATATTTTTATATTCAGACAGAAAATTTAAAAAAATTAACTAGGTATAATCTGTGGCTAACAGAAACTGTTACATGTTTGCTCATATGTTTACTCTTGTCATATGTATACATTGCCACAGACTTCCCACTTCAAAAACCATTACACCATTATTTTTCATGCATCCCTAGAACTTATATTTTGTATTAATTTAGATACTTTTGTTGTCTCAAGCTTAAATTCATTAGGCCTCTGATGATAGTAATTATCTTCAGACCAAAGAAATATCTAAATTTCAGTCTTTATATTCTTATATTTTATTAGAATAAAGATAAATTGAGAGGGGAAGTCTAAAAATATAATAAATATAAGAAACAAAAAGGAATTAAAAAACTCAATTTAAAGATATATGTGAAAATTAATAAAATTATAATATTCTTTTAATAAATATTTTAAATTTTAAAAAACTCACTTTTTAACAAATCTTTGCAAGAGCTTCATTCATTATTAATTGTTATTATTGTGGCTGTTGTAATTATTATTATTATTATTATTATTATTATTATTATTATTATTATTATTATTATTATTATTATTATTATTATTATTATTATTATTATTATTATTATTATTATTATTATTATTATTATTATTATTATTATTATTATTATTATTATTATTATTATTATTATTATTATTATTATTATTATTATTATTATTATTATTATTATTATTATTATTATTATTATTATTATTATTATTATTATTATTATTATTATTATTATTATTATTATTATTATTATTATTATTATTATTATTATTATTATTATTATTATTATTATTATTATTATTATTATTATTATTATTATTATTATTATTATTATTATTATTATTATTATTATTATTATTATTATTATTATTATTATTATTATTATTATTATTATTATTATTATTATTATTATTATTATTATTATTATTATTATTATTATTATTATTATTATTATTATTATATATTATAATTATTAAAAAAGACAGAAATATTATATATATAATTTATGAAATTAGCACTATAGTGCAAGATATAAATTTGCAAAATAATCTGTGTAATAAATAGCAATTCATGAATTGTTATTATCAAAATGTTCGTGGTCTTAGAACTAAGACAACTGATTTTAAATTTGAATTGTTATTAAATGAATATGATATTATCTTTTTAACAGAGACTTGGTTAAAAGAAGAAATTGATAATATTAGTATATTTGATGATAGGTATTGTGTGTATAGATGTGATAGAAATTATAATTATGAAACAAGAGGAGGTGGTACTTTGATTTCTATTAAAAAAGACATAAAGCATAAACAGATAATTATTAATGATAATAATATTGAATCTTGTTGGATTGAAGTTAGTTTAAAAAATAAAAATAAAATATTGTTAGGTACTATATATCTTCGACCTACTTTGTCAATGAATGATTTAGATGCATATTTAGTTAAGGTTGAGGATATATTGGTGAAATATAAATATGATATTATTATAGTTGGGGATTTTAATGAAGCTGATTACTCAAGACATAGTAATAAGAATGTTGATAATAGTAAACTTTATAGATTAAAAATTTTTGTTGAGTTGGTTAGTTTAATTCAACTTAATAGTGTTATTAATTTTAGGGGTGGTATGTTGGATTTATTGTTTAGCACTAAGAATGATTTGAAGTGCAAAGAGGCTGATCAAGCTCTTTTGCCCCCTGATCCTTATCATCCACCTTTGGAATTTGTAATAGATGGTTCTCATGAACATATAAAGCCTATGGTAAATAGTACGAGAGATTACAAACATGGTGACTATTATGGCCTTTATAAAGCTTTTGAGGACATTGATTGGAATGTAATTTTGATGGAAAATGATCCAAATATAGCGGCAAATAATTTTGTTGGTATAGTTCAAAATTGTCTAGATCAATATATTCCTGTTAGGCATTATTTAAATACTAATAACAAATATCCTAAATGGTTTTCTAAGGAATTGTGTAAGGGCTTAAATAGAAAGCACAAATATCATAGGTTATATAAACTAACTAATGATAAAGAATTGTATAAGAAATTTAGTGGTTTGCGTGCTTATACTAAAATTCTTATGAAAAGAGATTATAATAATAATTTAAATAGAGTTGAAGAAAATTTTAGGAATAATCCACAAATGTTTTGGAATTATATAAAAGATCTTAATATTGTTGGAAGTAAAAGTTGTAGATATAATGTAATTAGGCCTTCTATGGATGATCTAGTCAATCATTTTACTAATATGTACTTAGATACTTCAAGTAATGATAATATGGTTGATATTAAATTTAATAAAGAGAGTTTTTGGAATATAGATGTTAATAAAATTGCAATTCCTGAAGTGTTTACTGCAATTTCTAAACTTAAATCAAAATCTTCTATGGGATATGATAATATTCCTAATTTTATTATCAAGGGTTGTGCTGAATGTTTGGTAGCACCATTGCATTATATCATTAATTTATCAATTGAGAAAACTATTATTCCTGATATATTTAAGATAGCTAAGATTGTACCAATTTTTAAAAAAGGGGATAGATCTGATTCTGGTAATTATAGACCTATTTCAATTCTGTCACCTTTTGCTAGAATTTATGAAAGGTGTATTTATAGTAATATTATTGTAGATATGATTAAGGTATTACCTAGTTATCAGCATGGTTTTTTACCTGGTAGATCTGCTGAAACTAATTTAATGGTGATATCTGATCATATTGCTCATGCCTTATCTGATCAGAAGCAATTAGATGTTGTATATTTTGATATGACTCAGGCATTTGACAAAGTTTCATATATTAGACTTTTGTATAAACTTAAAATGTTGGGTGTTAGTCCTCATTTAGTTGAGTGGTTTTCCAATTATTTGAGGGGTCGTAAATCTTATGTACATATGGATAAAACTAATTCTCTTTTTTTTGATAATATGATAGGTGTTCCTCAGGGAGGAATATTAGCACCATTGCTTTTTAATGTTTATATGTGTGATCTTGATCATAGCATAAAAAATAGTATGATACTTACTTATGCTGATGATTGTAAGTTATTTAAAAGAATTATTACTTATAGTGATCATATTGAGGTTCAAAAGGATATAGATAGTTTTATTATATGGTGTAGGTATAACAACATGGAGATTAACATTAATAAAACATGCATTGTTTCCTATACTAATAAAACTGAAAAATCTGTTTATCGATATAAAATTGAGAATGGTGTTATTAAATATAAAGAGACTATATCTGATTTAGGAATTATATTTTGTAGCAATTTTACTTTTAATGCGCATATTAAATGTATTATTAATAAAGCATACAGAAAGATGGGCTGTATTTTGAGATATGGGAGAGATTTATCTATTTCCATAAAATATAGGTTATTTTTTTCCCTTGTTGTTACAGTTTTAGAATATAATTCTTGTATATGGAACTTCAATCTGATTAATATTCAGTCTAAAATATATAATATTGAAAAAAGATTTAATAAATTAATAATGGGTGAATGTCAAACTGTCAAAACAGTATTGAAAGAAAGGAGAATGTTGAAGGATATGATATTACTGAAAAAGTTGATTGATGGGAAAATTGATGTCAGTAACTGTATATCAAAAATAGAATTGAAAGTACCTTGTCGTTTATTAAGAGAAATGCAAACTTTCAAGATTAGTATATGTAAAAATACTTTCTTTGGTAAATCAGTTATTAATAGATTGCAAATGGTATATAATCTAACTTTTAATAATATTGATATTTTTTGCGATCAATTTGTGATGAATGTTAAAAAACAACTAAATGTATAATTATGAACATATATGTATATATAATTTTATGTATTTAGCTTGTATTTGATTATTATTGTTTTTTTTTTTTTTTTTAATTTTAATTATTATCATTGTTATTATTATTTTTTTTATTTTTATTGTGTATTTCTGTTAAAGTGTAAATGTTGAAATGCACATAATAAATGGATATTGAATTGAATTGAATTAATTAATTATTATTATTATTATTATTATTATTATTATTATTATTATTATTATTATTATTATTATTATTATTATTATTATTATTATTATTATTATTATTATTATTATTATTATTATTATTATTATTATTATTATTATTTCAATAATAATTTAATCTAGTTTGATGATTTTTCTCATTATTTCTCATTTTTAAACAATCTAATTCTTTTACTGATTTGACTAAAATAATGATCTAGTTGAAGAAAGAATAACATTGGATTCATTTATTGAATCTATGTTATTTTTGCTATTGGGCAGCTTAAATTACATTCTAGTGTGGGCCTTGACAATATTCCAGCTTTCATTTATAAAGGATGTGCTGAATACATTGCTTCTCCTCTTTTCATATTTTTAATTGCTCTTTAGCAAATGGTACTTTTCCTACATCCCTTAAAATTGCTAAAGTTGTTCCTATTTTTAAGAAAGGATCTAGAGATTTGGTAAGTGACTATAGGCCTATTTCAATTCTTCACACTGTTGCTCGAATTTTGAAAGATGTTTGTATAATAAAATTATCTTGGATGTCTCTAAGGTTTTGGCACCAGAGCAGCATGGATTTTTGCCTAATAGGTCCATTGAAACAAATTTGCTAACTATTTTTGATCACATTTCAAATTCAATTGAGAATCAATCTAGGTTAGATGTTGTTTATTTTGATATGTCCAAGGCTTTTGATAGAGTTAATCATAAAATTCTTCTTCAGAAGCTTTGTAGGTTAGGTTTTTCTAAATTATTAATTAATTGGTTTGACTCTTTTCTTAGGGATAGAATGTCTTGTGTGAGGTTTAATGGTAAATTGTCATTACCTTATTATTGCTTCACTGGGGTGCCTCAAGGCAGTGTTCTTGCACCTTTATTATTTAATGTATACATTGATGACCTAAAAACATGCATTAAATTTTCACATCTTCTATGTTATGCAGATGATTGCAAAATTTTTAGGCATATTTATTCTATTAATGACTGTTTTTTACTTCAAAGTGATGTAGATAATTTCTTGAATTGGTGTGAATATAATTATATAGATATAAATATGGATAAGTGCTCCATTGTCTCTTACTCTAGAAAATCTGAAGTCTTAAGGTTTTCCTATTATATTGGGGACTCTAAAATTATAACAAATGATCATCAAAGAGATCTCGGAATAATATTTTCCAATAATGGATCTTTTCGTAATCACATTAATTTTATGGTGAATAAATCTCTTAAAATTGTAGGAGCTATTTACAGATATGGAAAAGCATTTAATAAATTTACAAAGATTAAACTTTTTATATCCTTAGTTCTTCCCATCTTGGAGTATGGTTCAATTATATGGAATCCTCATAACAGGACAGATATCATAAGAATTCAGTCTGTTTTTGACAAATTTGCAAAATTAAATAGTTTAAGTAATGAACACTATATTGATTTACTACTGAGACGAAAAACAAGAGATCTCAAACTTCTTCATAAATTCATCTCCCAGAATATTTCTGTATCTAATTTGCTTTCTAACTTAGGTACTAAAAAAAAAAATTATAATACTCGTACTCATAATGTTTTTGAACTGAAAAATTGTAAATCTGATGTATTAAGATTTTCCCCTTTATTTCGTTTACCTAGAACTTATAACAAAGATTTTGGTAATGATGATGTTTTTAATTTGGATTTTAAACAATTCACTAAAGTCCTCATAAAAAAATATTTTCCTTAATTTCATTTGATATATTGCCTTTTTATTTATTTGTGCATTTTATTGATTTTCTATTTTATTGGTATTATTTATTTTATTATTATTATTATTTTTTTTTAATGCTTATTTAGATTTGTATTATTGTGCAATCTATAATTGGCTAAATGCTGTTGATATGTACATTAAATAAATAAAGAATTGAATTGAATTATTATTATTATTATTATTATTATTATTATTATTATTATTATTATTATTATTATTATTATTATTATTATTATTATTATTATTATTATTATTATTATTATTATTATTATTATTATTATTATTATTATTATTATTATTATTATTATTATTATTATTATTATTATTATTATTATTATTATTATTATTATTATTATTATTATTATTATTATTATTATTATTATTATTATTATTATTATTATTATTATTATTATTATTATTATTATTATTATTATTATTATTATTATTATTATTATTATTATTATTATTATTATTATTATTATTATTATTATTATTATTATTATTATTATTATTATTATTATTATTATTATTATTATTATTATTATTATTATTATTATTATTATTATTATGAAAGTTCATCAACTAGACTTCAACATTTGTCACTCATATAAAGAAGTTTTTTTTTTGTATGTCTTTTAAACACACCATATTACATATTTCTTAAACCCCACTGTTGCAAATATCCACCACAAAAACACAGACCATTTTCTCTTATTATGCACACTGCTTATCAGCTGGAGTAAAGGCATTAAACACCTGAATTTCCATGCCTGTGTTAATAAGTGCACATTGATAATAATTACTTTATTGCACATAAATGTTGTTCTGCTGTTACCACAATTGCAATCGATTCGTTCTGGCGCTACTGCTTAATAGATATCAATGGTAAAATACTAAGTAAAAAATAATTAAAAGAGAATAAAGCAAAAGAAAATTAAAAAATAATAAAAAACCGTGTTATGAAACATTTCTGGAGAAAAAAAAGGAAAAAAAATTAGTTTGTATTTTAACATAAAATAAAGTCAATTAGAAGATTAACTTAATTACACTTAACTATGGCGCTTGAAGTTGGCTAAGCTCTGTATTTACCTCCTTTAGGTAATATTGTTTATAATTTCCAAATGGATTCTAATTTTTTAAAATGAATAAATTAGAAAAAAAAAATGAAAATAATGAAGTTCTTAATTAAGATAAAACAAAATGCATCATTTAATTTTATATATATATTAATCATTTAATTTTAATATAACTAAGATTTTTTAAATTATAAATCGTAAAAAAATATTTTTCTCTTAACTCTATCATCACTTCACCTCTTTTATATATTTTGTTTGATTACTTTGATTTGCTAAGTTTTGGATTTATTTTAATAATAAAAATTTTATGATGAATATGCACATATACATTTATAAAACATTTATTTAATTTTTTTCTCATAAGTCAAAGCGTTCACCAGGAAGCGAACCCGGACCAGCTGCTTGGAAGGTAGCTACGCTAACCATTAGGCCATCAACGCTTGACAAAAAATCAGCAAAAAAAAGAGATTACATAATTGTAGACAACAAATAACATATATAAATAATTGAGTAAAAATTGTATTTAGAAACTATACAAATGAGTCAGTGGAATAGATGTAATTGTGAATATAAGTATCTCATATAATTAACGCTGCATATTTATATAAAATAATCTTTTGCATGGAATCTGAAAAAAGTCATAGAAATAAAATAGGTACTTAAAATGTTTAAAAATCGAACTGACTAAAGCTATCCCTAGCATGTTATATATAATTTTGTACATACATATGATAAAAAAATTACGTCTATCGAAATTAATATAAAATCTTTAGACAACTTATATACATAACACATAAAATTTTCTGAGTAGAAAATAGTCACACTTTTTCCTTTAATCAGAATAATAATTTATTTTAGTTACCCCCCCCCCCCCCGCAATATATATAATTCCCCATTTTTAACATTCTTTCTATAAAAGCAAAATAAATATTAAAAATATATGTAGAAAAAGATGAAAAAACAATAAAATAAGAATAAAACATTTAAGCAGGTTTAATTAAAGCATTATTTTGACATTAATTACAATGAAAAACAAAATGAGAGTGAAATAATTTGAAAAGACTCTTTCAGTAATAACAAGATATTAAAATAAAAAAATAATTTTAATCAGTAATAATAATAAAAACACTAGTATAGTTTCTTTAAAAATTAGTTTTCTTTTAAAAAGCCATTATCAAATAAATTGTTTATAATAAAAACTGATTAGAAATAATCTTTTTCTTTATATCTTAGGTACATTATTCTAAAAATTTACATATTTAAAGAATAATAAGTAAATAAATGTTTTTTATACCGTTGATAAATAATAAGAATAATTAATTCGGGTTAACTGAAAGAATTCAACCACAAAAATATATCACATACACTCGTTGGAATATATATGTATATTGAATCAAATAATTTATTATTATTACAAGTTAATGATTTACACATTGTTATTCGTATTTATGTTGGTTAATAATGATCTGTGCAAAGATTATTTGAACTATACTTTTATTTGTATATGTCTATGAGAAATTATATATAGTTAACTATTGATGGGGAAATAAATTTAAATTTATATATATAAAAAACCCTAAAAACAAAAATGGTGAGGATAATATAGATTCAATAGATTATGATGCTATTGTAAAAGATTAAATATCTGTTTACTTGACTTTCTGCTGCACGACTAAAAGACAAGATATTAGGTTTAGACTGTTGTCCATCCAATTCTACACACATCCATATATTTATATGCTTGTTATTATAATGAAATAAGCTTAATAATCTAGATTTTTATGACACTCAATGTCTTTTCTGTTCTAATAATAGAATAAAAATGTACCAACATATCTTCTTTTATTATATTTGTGTATTGTCCAATAGCAAGCTTACACATTAATTACTGGATGGATTAATTTAGAGCTATAAAAAATTGTTTAAATTTTAGACAGACCATGTTATTATTCTTGTTATTCATATTATCTTACTGTAAATTGAAGTAATATCATATGCATATTAAATATTTCCAAGAATAAAATATAGTTTTAGATTTTCCCGTTTAAATGTAGGTACATGTAGACACAGTATTTTAGTAGTATGCAACAATTTAAACGATGCTTTACATTTTCTTTATAACATTATAATTACTTTAATTTAATTTAATTTTTTTTCTACGATAAAAATTAAATTTTATTTTAAATCTATATTGTTTTATTTTGCTATTTTTCTTTTTTAGTAACCTATTTATAATGATTTTTACAAAATGTTTATGTTTAAAATATACGTTTTTTTTAATGTTATGCTTAAGTTACATATGTTATTATTTTAAACATATTTTAAGGGACTTTCCCCTCTTCCATTAGAGTTTAAAAAAAGACTTGATAAACAAGTGTTATTATTTAGACTTTGTAGTTTATTTCTTAGTTGTCCCAATCTGATTTCACGTAAAGAATTTAGTGTAAAATCATAACTTTTTACTAACAAGGCAAAATAAAATTACAAAAATTTAATTTAAGGTTTTCTAAAAACAATGAGAGGAGCAAATTCTAAATATATATATAACAGATTTGAAATGTACATGGGTTTTTATTTGTTCTTTAAAATACGAAATACTTTTAAAAATATATATTTCATTAAACCTTTAAAAACTAATTTGTTTTTAATCAATTTAAAAAGCATAATCAAGAAAATAACATTTTCATTAAATAAAACATCAGTTTTTGATTATAAAAACGCAGTTGTTATTTTACAAAAAAAAAACAACAACAAGATTACAAAATTTATTTAAATCTGGACACTTTTATTTATGATTTTTATTAGAGAAATTTCCTGTGAAAGTTAGCGACGGTAAGAGATGAAATTTAAAATCTAAATGCTTTGGAAATTATTTTCAACTAAAATGGGAAGAGGAACAAAAAGTCTATTTTAATTAAGAGGAATTTGAACATAGACTTTTAAGCTTCCTTCAGGTATTCTTTCCATCTTATATAACATGTATGTGGTCATGGGTATTGGTAATATAAGATGGAAAGGATACGAAGGAAGCTTAAAAGCTTGTGTTCAAATCTCTTTTAATTACATTTTAAAGTTCAGTATTTACAATATACTAGGATTGATTAATTAAAGTCTATTTTCAAAACTTATTGAATGAAATTATGTTCTGAATGGTTTAGTTCAGTTAGAGAGTGATGAATTTAAAAAACGAAAGGTCCATAGCTATATTCTTATCATTTCCGGTATTCTGCTTCCATATGATTTTCTAGGTGAAGAGCATTCCATTAATTAATTATTTTTAATACAACTATTATGTTCACATTCTGTTTAAGTGTTAAATCATTTTAATCAACTGAATGTTGATAATTAAATAGTATTTATTGAAAAGTTATAAGAAATTAGAACATCTATATTGATTCTAATATGAAGATCTAAACACACACACATATATAAATTTTAACTAATGTGCATATATATATATTATTGCTTACATTTTATTTAAGTATTCAAAAATATTAATATTATTAAAGTATTTTGTAATAGAAAAAAAATTTTACAACTTGATTTGGCATAACAAAAAATTATTCTACAATATGTGATTAATATTTATATAAAACAGTCACAAACTTAATTTAAAAAATAGAATAACAGTTATATTCATTATATTTCAATGTTTATATATAAAATATTATTAATAATAATACATGCTTAATTAAAGCACTATGATTTTTTTAAATTGCAGATATTGTAAATCAAATAAAAAATATCTTTACTAAAAAATTGCAATAATGCAGATAAGTTTTTCCCCCCAGAAAGCAGTTTTATTGTAAAACATAAGAGGAGTAACGGGAATAATAATATGTAAGTTTAGTTCAGTATCTAAAGAAAGGCCCGACTAACTATGCAATAGAAACCCTACAATCAAGTGATAATTTTTGTATGTTGTACTTTGTCATTTCTTGTTACTGTTTAACGTAATTTATTCTATAACATTAAATATAAAGCTAAAACATAAAATAATAAAGCCGTATATTAGTGGTCAGATTTAATTATATATAAAAGTGCATAGATTTAATTAAATATTTTACCCGGAGAATCTAAATTTTAATGTTTTAGCAATTGCTTTTATTATTATTTGTACGTTTGTTTGTTTTTAAAAAATAAAATAAACTATTATTACACCTGTTCGTCCCTAAAAAAAATAATAATAATAATAAAAAAATCAATTTTTTCTTTTATATTTTCTCCCATCTTTTTGAATAAAAATAGAAAATTATGTATAACATAATATTTATGATGTAGACCCAAATATATATATATTTAATAATATGATGTATGGGTTAAAACTAGGCTGTTATTCGTTTTCATATTTATTTAAAATATACGAAATATTGGAAGATCAAAATATTTAATTTCAATTAATAAATAATTAACTAACACATCCTGTAGAGTGAATAAAGGTAATAAAATATTGTACACATATATTTCTAAATGCTGTTTGTGCAATGTCTGTCGTATGGAAATTTCAGTAATCATGAAAGTAAGGAACTCAGTAATATCGCTGATCACTAGTGGCATAGTTTTATATTACTGGCTATCTTTAGCACATTTTATTTTAACGTCTTATTTTTAGAGATGTTAGAATATTTTAAACTTTACATGAGTTCGTAATTAATTATACACCAATTAATAAAGCCTTAATTCAATGAAGGGGAAACAATATTTAAATATTATATGAAAACATGAACATTAATTTTATACTAAATGTTGTTACACCTCCACCCACTACACATATATTTGTATAGTCAATAACTAAATAATCGAATGTCGTTATTCCTTGGCTGTTTTTTCAAGTATTTATTTGTAAATAAAATAAAGCTGAAAATTTTGCTCACGATTATTTATAGCGTTATTTTTATGTCTACAATACAATAATAATACTCCTATAATATGTTCAAGAATTAGTAATACTTGTATATTTATAAAAATTAGTATATATTTATAACTAATGTTTATAATTTTTTTAGCTTTAACAAATGGCACTGCTATAAATCATTTTTGAATTGTTTTAATGAATTAGCCTTTGGGTACCTCTTTTCAATTACTGCTGTTATTTGAAAATCGACTTTTTTTTTTTTACTTCCTAACCATATGAAAGAACTTTGTGTAAAACAATTTTTATCTTCAAAAAATTAATGTTTAAAAATTTTAAAACCATTATTACTTTTATTGTTACTATTATTTTAAACTATACATATAAAAGCCTAAATCTTTAAATAGATCTATCAATCCCCGACATGTCATCCATTAACCATCTATCTAACAGACACTCCCCAATCTCTGCCAATACTAATTTATCTTTATAGCTTGCATTCCCTTCCAGATAAGCATCACTGTAGGACCCTGAAGCTTTGCTAGTCCATAGGATTACCCATACCTACAGGATTAATGTCCACTGGTCTCATCACGCTAAAAAGTATTTGATAAATTCTATTTTCAAAATGGCAGTCACTATTAATATCACTCAGAGGATGTAAATATTTTTAAAAAGTGGTAACCTTAAAAACGTTTCTTTACCATTTTTTTTAATAACAATACCCGGGTGAGAAAATAGTCATTTATCTTCTCAAGTTTTTAAAAAGATAGTTTGGTTAACTTTAAAATAATAAATATAGATGTGCTATCTAATGTAAGGAATAAAAATTAAAAGTACTGTTTTTAGAATGATGTACTCAAACAAATTTATATATATCTCTACAGTTTTATATATATCATTATTTTATAAATATCATATTTAAATAAAAAATTATGATTGCAAGCGTAGATAGTAATTAATTTTATATTGAATGATTATATTTTTTATTATTTAAAATTTTTTTTTTCCGTTGTATCTAAAAAGTTTACACACACACATATATATAGGTAGATAAGAATTTGTAATTCTGAATATTATAATCACATAGACACAATGTTTCTCCAAAGCAAACATATACAAATATCAAATATGTAACTGGAGTAAAAAATATTCTAAATAATTAGATAGTTTTTATTTGATACTGGGATTTCTTTTAAAAAACAAATCTGTGGGTTTTTTTTTTCTTTAATGTCAACCCTTTGGAATTGTCTTTTTATATACATTTATATATAAAATAAAAGGCATTAAAAGCAACTAGTTTGTGTTGACTTATAAATACGGGGTATAAACAAATTAATATAAACAACCGCTAATCAAATTAAGGTAAAGTTTGTTTTTTGATAATTTTAAATTAAGGTAAAGTTGGTTTTATATTTTCACTTCTTTGCTGACGTATCGACTTATAATCTATAAACTTATACTATAGTACAAATAAAAATAATGTAAAAAAATATATGTAAGACAAAAATTTTTTTATATCTAATGCGCGCACATACATTTACATATATATTTCTTTAATTTATTGATGATTAGCTAATTACTAAATATGATAATATGTTTAAGTTGAAAATGAAAATAGCGAAAATAATGTTATGATTGAAATCGGTATTTAAAACATATCATTTATACGTAATGCTTTTTCACAATTAAATATATTACAATTTTATATATTTTTTAAAAATATATAATATAAATAATACTAATAAATTTTTGTTTATTGTAGTTGCAATATTAAATGATATATTTGTATTACATATACGACTAGTAATTTTATTCACATTAAAGAGCTTTTTTTTTATATATAAAAATGTAATCAAGTTTTAAAATTTAATACTTTGTATAAGAATAATGTACAAGTGTAAAAATTAACAAATATAATTCCGTAATATAAATAAAAATACTAGAAATTGTATATCCAAGTTTAGGACATAAATCACTCCTTACCCTTGCTGAAGGCCAATGCATTAGTGATAAAAAGAAAATATTTTTTACATACATGCACATACATATAAAGTTGATTATTTATTTATAAATATTTACGTTTAACTTTTAAATTTGTTCTTTGAAACTTTCCCCGTTTTAAGTCTAGTGGACCAACATTAAAAATTCAAAGTATATAAATTGAACGAATATTATTTTAATTAAAACTTCTCAAAGTATATTTTGACTTTGCAATTAATTTAAAGTGAATTTTAAAAACAATCAACTCTTAATCATTAAGATAGAATATATTAAAGTGTAATTATTAACAAATATCCAACATTTATCTGTATTTAGCACATCTTTGAAATACATTATCTTTTTCTTTATATCTTAGGTACGCTCTGAATTCAAATTCTGATTAAATGAAAATATTTAATGCAATAAATGTACGAACTTTCGCTATTAAAATAAATAAAAGACAGAATCTTTATTTTAAAAAACAGGCAAAGATTTGAATTTTTTTTTAATTATGATTTTCTAAAGTAAAATGGCAGATCATGTTATTTTTTTGAAAAATTATTTTAAATAATTTTCTGTAGCAGAGTTAACAATAAGCGTTATTTTTGCACTTGTTTATTCAACATTTTAGTATCATTTTGTACTTACACATGTAGTAAGAGTATATACAAATATTTTTAAAGTTTTAAAGGCATTTAAAATAATTATTTTATTGTAATATATAGCTCTCTCTCTCTTACACATACACACATACTACTACTAAAAGAATTGTGTAAATAAAGTTATATATATATAATATAAAAACTATATTATAAATCAAATCATTAGAAAAAAAATAGGCTTTTTTTAAAAATAAAACAAAATATAGCAGAATTGTTTAAGTAATATAACCATATGCAGTAATAATATTTTTTTTGTAAATAATAAAATATTTGAAAAATTGTAAATATAAAACTTAAAAAAAACAACAACTTTAGGTGAAAGATTTGTATGCTATAGTAATTACCCTCGTAAACATAAGTTTGAGTTTTTTAAAGAAATTAGTTGCTGTTGTCTAATTTGAAGACAAGGGTTAGAATTGCATTTATCATGTTAGACACAATTTTTGCAGAATATATTTTAATCAAATTCATTTATTTTTTGTTTTACTCTCAACACTTTTTAATTATAGTGAGCATTGTATTATTTAAACAAAATATGGATATGTAACTTAATTGTATATATAAAAAACAATAAATGTAGTAATCCAGTTATGGTAGATGAAGCTTAAGAACTTAACATTACTAAAATGGTATTCACGAAATTAGGATTATCAAAAGAATTTTTTATTGTTGTTGTTGTTGTAAAAAAACATTTTGTATTGTGAATGATCTTGTAATCCTTCAAAGTTAGATATCAAATACGGAATATCAAATATGGAAAAAATTTAAATTGCCATTTAACAAAGAACTTGAAGCTATTACAAAAAATAATATTGTCTATTCAAATCTATTCATGTACTTAAAAATATGATCAATTGGATCCCAATCTTTAAGAAGCTTGAGTGTGAAAGTGACAAAATTGAGTCACAATTCATGGGTCTTGAGTTTCAGAATATCACATTACCATTACACTAAACACAGAGGATATTCAGATGTTTTAGAAAATATATTTGAATAGGTAAAATGTATGTACTGAATGTTAACTGTAATTAGAGGAGATTTGAATACAAACTTTCAAGCTCTCTTCAGCTATCCATTCCATCTTATGTAACCACATGACCACATACATGTTCAGCATAAAATATCTATATTGGAGATCATTTATCTCTTTCACATATATGTGGTCATGTGTATTGGTTATACAAGATGGAATGAATAGCAAAGAGCTTGAAAGTCTGAATTAAAATCCCCTCTAATTATGAATAATATATATTAAGCAGCAAATATTATTTGCTATTAATTTGAAAAAGATCACTTTGATTACTTTCTAAAGCTTTAAAAAGATTATTCAAGGGTCATTGATAAAGTTTATTCTATTTTTTTTGCCATTGAAGATGACGTATTTACATCAGAAAAAAACATGGACTTCTCACCAATATACATTAAACAGCTTAATAGGTTTACTGACTTTTCATTTTTGAGTTTAAAGTCAAGAAAACATTATAATTATGTTTTCTTAATAACAAAATGTGTGTATGTGTAAATTATATTTACCATTTTTATATTCAATATAGACAAACAATTAAGCCATCAGTTAAAGCTATAGTAGATTAAGAAAACAATGTTGATTAATAATAGTTAAATCATTGTTTGTGAGCTTTCTTTTAGTGAATAATCATTAATTTGGCTCTCTATAAGAACATAATTATTTAAAGCAAAAATATTGTATTAAATGGAGAAAATATCAGTATAATATTAAATAGGATACTAAGCACCACATGGTTGGCATTCTTTTTGTTTACACAATCTACTTACATAGAGTCAAAACTCTCCATACAGCAGCAGTACTTTCAGATTGAATACTCCTCACTGATGAAAGCCACAAGCTAGAAATTACTCTGGGGATATTGGATGAGTAGGCATTAGATAGGGATTTTATGCACAAACCTTCCTGCATCCATTGATTACTTTGGCTCACACTGAGTAGCACTACTGTGTCTCTGTGTAAATAGAGTACTGTTGGTCAAAGATGAAAACACAATTGATTTGAAAAATAACCATGTTGTTTATTAATGAGTTAAATATATGAATAAGTATAGTAAAATTTATTATTTGAAAAAAGATGGAGAAATAGCATTATTGAAATCAAAATGATGTATCAGGAAGAGTAACAAAATTAATTATTCAAATTAATAAAAGATTCCCAATGCAAATAACTCAGATTCATGCCCTTACAAAATATTTTGTTAAAGAAGTAGAAGGCTTTTATATAGATGTCCAAAATGTTTTTGAACAGGCAAATATATTAAAATTGTTATGAGAGATTTTAATTCCAGACAGGGAAAATGATTGAAAGATAAAAATATTGAACATAAATTTAAATATGGATACAAAAATGAGAGAGGTCATAGCTTGGAAAATTCAACAAAAAAACAAACTGTATATTATGATTTTTTTAAAAAAGAAAACACGGAAAGAACATGACTTGAGAGCATTTTAAATGAAGGTAAAGTAGAATTGGATTATGCAGTGACTAATAAGATACATGTATTCAAATAATATAATCTTCTAACTGATTTGATATCGATGTAGTAAAATATAATATATAAGTTACTGCAAAGCTAGGTAATAAAAATGTTATAAGAGACACAGTAAGAATAGAATATGTTTATAATTTTTAGAAAATAATACAAAAACTCTGTCAGATAATGAAAATTATTTTTCATATATAAAGTATGATAAACAAAAAATTCAAAAAACATTAATCATAAAAACTATTTGCCAAGCACTTTCAGTACTGTATACCAGAGTCATGGTGACATATTGAACTATTGAACATGGTACCAAAGGTACTTGATGAATAGTTTTGTGACTAATGTTTTTTTGAATTTTAGCTGCTCTGTTTATCACACTTTATACTTGAAGAATAATAATATTTAGAATCAAACTTAAATTTTTAAATTATTTTAAAAATATTGGCGGATTTTAAAGATAGTTCAGATTTTTTTCTTCTCATATGTCATAGCATCATCTGGGAGGTGAACCCACAACAGTCTGCAACCAACTACTTGCTTGCAAGGTGGCTGTGATGACCTCTTAGCACAAATGAAAATATAGCAGTTTACCAATATAGTCTATACTGAAACAAATATAGAAAAAGTTCCAGTAACAAGAACAAATTACTGGGCATTCTGTAAAATGGATAAGCTATAAGAAGTGAATAAAAGACTCAGATGAAAAGTGTAAATGTTTTTAGTATAATGCAATTATGTTTCATCAATAACAAGAAAGCATGGCTATTAATACAAGAGAAATGACATTGTTATGTAAAAAAATTCTACAAATAAATTTATGCACAAATTGATAACATTTATTGATTTTGTTTATGTTTGAATCTTTGTTCATTTTTAGTACTTATCTTTTTTATTATATAATTATAAAAGTATAAGCTTTAACTCAGACTAAAATGTAATAATATCTATGCTAAGAACAGCGTATAGAGAAAAGCTTTCATAAAATACGTTTTTTATAATTTTATAAACAATATATGCTTAACCGAGTCTCGTGAAAGCTTTTCTCTAACTTTCTTCATATTGCTACTGTTACTTTTTTATTATAGATTATATATAATATTTTACATAATGGGCTTTCAGTAGGCTGTTAACCATATGCAAATTTAACTGTTTTGTTGCAATTAAAAAATATTTATTTTAGACAAAAACTATTTATTTACTGTTTGAACTTCTTTCCAGGGATTAATGATATATAGGTATTAATTTTAATTAGATACGATAATAACATAATATTTATAATTAAAAATAAATAATAAAATGAAAAGATGAGGAAGTTTATGATGATAAAATTAGCAGTAATTTCAAGATTTGTAATGCAAGCAAAGAAATGGTATTAAACCAGTCACCAGTAGCAAAGAATCCAGTAATCAAGTGATTGATCAAAATAAATACTGATCAGAGTTTCAGAAAAAAAATCTGGAAAGAATTTTAGAGGTAGGGATATAGCTTTAAAAATAAAGGTCAAAATTATAATTGTAGATAGGAAAGTTAGAAAGTGAAAAAGAAGTTCGGAAAAATATTGGATATTTTTAAAATATGGAATTAGTAAAATTTTTAAAACTTTTATTGGCAACAAAAAATATTAACAGTTGGATATCTGATCATATTGTATTCAAACATTCATTTTGATGCCCAAATAACCAGCTTAAAATCATTTCATTTCCATATATCATGAAATAATATAATTAATTTAAAATATATAGAAATTTGGTTGAAGAAAAAAAAGATAACAGTAGTGAGGAAAATGAACTTTATCATCGTAATAGTAAATGGTACTTGCATGTTTTCAAGTAAACTAAGATGGCAGCCTGTATTTTTGATAAATATACAGTTTCAAGGGCCTATAATCTAGTTAAGATGTGTGAGTCATTAAATTAAAACAAAATTAATAAATTGTTAAATTTTTAAAAAGGAATAAATTCTGATAAATTTTATTAAGAAGCTTTATTTCAGTTTTTCTTTTTTTTACTTATATGTGGGAAGAGATGAGCTGCTTTTAACATTGACACACTTTGGTTCAATTCCGGGTGTTTCTTTTTGTCAGCAGTTTTTTTTTTTTTGGTAAATTGTCATGATAAAAATGTTGGACCTTGATGCAGTGGGCTATTTCCAAAGGTTGAGGATCCTGCATGCCACTGATATGAATAAAATGTAAATCTTGTATTTACATATACCTTTCAATTTTCTGTTAATTAGTTACCCCCCCCCCCAAGAAACATGTAAATGTAATTATTTTTCCACAATGATTTCTTTTTTAAAATAACAGCAGCAGGCATTTTTTGTAAACATTTTTGGGGCCCCCAAAATTTGTAGATTTATCAAAAATTTGGGCTGTGATCTTTGTTTTCTTGAGAAATCACAAGTACTAATCAATATGTCTTTAAAGAATCTAGAAACCAAACAGATGATAGCACATTTGTATGAATAATTGGAAAAAATATTGGCTTTTCAGTACTTAATAATAATAATATGTATACAAATAATATTAGATATTGATTAGCATAAAATATTATAAAATACATTTAGAGTGTAAACCCCAATTTTTGCCTAACAATTTGTATGAGCTGTTAATTTATGATTGTGAGATTTTGCATATTATTGAAATAAGGCTTGGAAGTTTTGCACACCACATATCTATGTAGGAACAAATTTTTGAGGGCAGAATTTTAATAACTTTTAAGATAAGTCATACTAAAACCATTTGGAAATATAAAAAAAATTTATTTTAAAGCCGTTGAAATTTTAACATATTAAAATTTATTTTAGAGTTTTTAAACTATATTTTATATTTAAAACAAATATTATAAGTGAATTAGAGATTAAAAAAAATTAATATTCAATAATAAAATAATAAAATTTTTGAACTCATTTCTATTTTTTTTTTTTATAAACCTAAAGGGGCTTATGAATGTTTTATATAGAAATACAAGATACAAACAAGATTTTCCAGTTATATGCAATGTGTTGAAACAGTCCTGGTTATTATTTTTCTTTAACATAAAGAATCATTATGTTATTCAGATGATTCTCAATGTAGGAAAGATAATGACAGTATCATGTGAATAAAAAATTGCAATAAATTTAAATAACAATGACTTCAAATTTATTGTATGTATATCAAAAATATATATTCAGATGTATTATGTCTTTGGTCAAGGTATTGCATCATACTGCATGTAGAGCCAAACTAAATTTAGATCTATATAAAAATTTAAATAAGTTATTTGGAACACCAAGAATCCACTAAAAGTACACAATGTAGTTCAAAAACAAAATGGAGGATAAATGATTGGTTTGATTTTGCTTAATAAGTGAAACACTAAGCTGTTTACTTGCTCTAAAACAAAATCAGTAGTTAAAGTTTTCTCAAACAAAAATAATAATAAAAATGTTACATTAAGAGGCAGAGAAATATCTTTAAGTATAGACAGAGGAGGGAAGATTAGATTTAAGTCACAGCTGTTGATTGGAAGATGAATAGCTGTATAATATAAAACATATGATAAAAAGTATTCCGAATACCTGATTTAATGACAAAATTTAATTCATTGAGTCTTAAATTTTAAAATATGCACCCAAGGACTATATTATGAAGGAAAGTTTTTTGGAACGTAATGTCCTTGAAAAAAAAAGCTAAATTTTTTGTACTAAATATATTTATTATTATATGATTTATGCATTGTGCATATAAAATAGCTTGAAATATTGGGTAATGATAAATTACTAATTAAATATCATGCATACTTGCATATTTTAATGAGTGAGTTAGATAACTTATTTTGGATTTAATATTTTTAAATTATTACAGACTAATGATATATTAGATAGCCTATAAAATACTTTAAAAGATTATTCTCATAAAGATATAAATTTGGAATATTCAATACTATTATAAAATAGAAAAATAAAAATTCTTTATAACTAGTTTATGTTGCTATATTATATAGCTTTATACAGAAAACAAATAAGGGAAAAGCAAAAAAGACCTTTGTTAAAACTTCCACTGAAAAAGAGATACCAGAATAGCAATTATAGATCTCAAGAAGAATGAAATAGTTAGATAATTATAAATGATGATAATACAGTATATATATACAAAAGTTAATAAAAAATTGAAAATAGATTATTTCAATTTTCATGATCAAACACTGTTTAAAGCTAACTTAAATGAAAAAATTTGAATATTTTAGAGATGTTAATTGCTCCACATCCCAAAAACATGACTTGCCTAGAATCATACATATTAATACTGCATACTTGAATATTTTGACAAAATAAATCATTTTGAAAGGATGTCTCATGCATTCTACTCTCTCAAAAAAATTAGTCTCAAATCACTTAAAGATAGATGTTTTTTTCTGCCTTTGTTTTAAAGCAGTGACTGATTTGTCTGGAAAGAGATTTAGCACTTTATCGGTGAATTTTTTTAGAGAGATATAGACCTTGAAAAATTGGGTAATACTACACAATAGTGAAGGCTTTGCATTGTTTTACCACAAATTATTATGTTGAAATTTATAAGAACATAGTAATGTTGTGAATGAATAATATTTAATCGCAGTATCAGTTAGTTTGTGTTGATATCTGACAAAATATTCAATATTAATACGCAATAACAGGTTTATCATATTGTATAATTAATTTAAATGTCCTGTAAATAAAATCATAAGCTATTTCTGTCAATTCTATTGTAATGTTATTTTATATGTACTCTAGTGCTATTTGTAAAACTGTAAAATATATAAATTGCAAAGTTATTTAACTTCTGAAGACATGCAATACAGATTTGTGCTTAAAATTAGATTTAGAAGCAACCTTATCAAAGTCAAAAAAATTTAAAAAAATAAGTTGAGTTTAAGTGCTAGAATTAGTTTCAATTTATATTTTTTTATATTTACTCATATTTCTTATGAAATAATAGTGATAATAGGCTGTTAGTTGTTTATAAGATTTGAAATCAATTCATCTATGTAATTTTTACTAGAATATAAAATTAAAAGGCAAACAAATTCTAAGATTAGTAATGAAATAATTAACTAAATGTTAAAGAAAAGAAGATAAATTTAATATTAAAATAAATAGAAGTACAAATAAAAAGAAATGGGTAAACATAATTTATTGGGTCTGTGATTTATTTTACAATAAAGTAGATGAATAAAAGAAAAGCATCACTGGAATGAAATAAGGCAGATATATTAAATGACAGTAATTCATTTAATAAGTTCTTATCTAAATTAACAGAAAAATGTATAAAGATGAAATAATGAAGCAAAGTTAAAGGGTAAAGGAGTATATAAAACTGACAAAATTTCACTTCAGTATTTAGTATTAAGGGAGTATTCTATGACTTAATTTATGGGTCAGATATTGAAATACAATTATAATGTATATACCTAACCTAAATGCAATTAAAGCAACTTTATAGAGAAGTAACTGTGTTTTTTATTAGTGTGTGTGTATATATATATATATATGAGTTAGAGTCATGAAATACCTGGAATTTATACTCATGTCTATTAGTAAATTGAATTTATTTTAATTAAACTTACTTCTATACACTGTTAAATACTTCACCACAACACCATTCCCATTATGGCAATGAAATAATAATTCACATGTAAAAAGGATTAAATATGTAATCATTACTGATATTGAAATAAAAAGTCTTTAACCAATCTGATTTTTACAATTTAGCTAGTTCTCACCTTTACTTTT
The DNA here is from genome assembly GCA_028023455.1 of Epiperipatus broadwayi. Classification (NCBI taxonomy): domain Eukaryota; kingdom Metazoa; phylum Onychophora; class Udeonychophora; order Euonychophora; family Peripatidae; genus Epiperipatus; species Epiperipatus broadwayi. The sequence goes on from JAQFVV010012427.1 coordinate 7,602,470, forward strand.
CACTTTGTTATCTTATTCTTTTTTAATATGATATGACAAATCTCACTCTCTAAAATGGAAACCATTTATATTTATTTTATGTTTCAAAAGGCTTTATTGAACTATAGGTGTACAAAAAAATGACAAAAAGGGGAGAAAAAATAATAAACATATAAATAAAACAATTAACAATCTTGATCAGGGCTTACCATTCTCCAGATTGCTACATCAATTTATAACACTTTATATATATATATATATATATATATATATATAATGCATATATATATATATATATATATATATATATATTAATGCATCAATACTCTTTTTTTTTAAATCACAAATCCTGGTGATCTAGTTCTTTGAGGTTGGTGAGTCATTTTTATAAATTAGAGTGAAGTTGCTTTATTGACCAGGTGTCTGAGAAAATGTTGGATGATGAAATTTTTTCATCTCTTGTGCATATGATATCAATTTTGTTTCTAAATGTATTAGGGTGTTTTGTATCTGGTCCATACATAAGTGTTCATCTGGTATACCATAGTGAGTATAATACAAATGTGCTATCATGAATGTGTCCAAAAATGCCTTTTTCGAAGGTATTGAGATGTTTGTATTCCATAGTCCTTATTTTTAAAAAATTTTGAATGTCCACCGGATATTATTGTATCTTGGGCATGTGAATAATAAGTGTGATAGGGTTTCTGAATCTATTTGACACAGCTTGCATATATCTTCAATGTTGGTACAATTCCTTTTATACCTCCATAAGTGAAGAGTTGGAAGTGCTTCAAAATTTAGTTTTATGAGAAAATCATAGAATTTTGGCTCCAGTGACCAATATTTGAAATTTTTTGTCAACTGCTTATTTGTTAAGTTTAGATAAGTTTTTCCATTATCATTGAAAGAGAAACTTACAGACTGAGTAAACCTCCCAATATTTTAATTTGTCCAAATGGGGGGGGGGGGAGTAAGATTGGGGATGCTTAATATTGGAGCAATGAACTTATTCCTGAAGTTACTTGTAGGTGGTAGTTTGTCTGTGGGTGTGAATTTGAGTACAATTTCCAGATAGGGAAAAATTTTTGTGCATAATGATATTAGATTAAATGTTTTTTGAATTTGAAAAATGTTGATTGAATGTAGGCCTAGTCCATTTCATGATAGTGGGTGCAGAATTTTTCGTAAGGATATTGACACTATTGTTTTTCTACAACAATTTTCTACACATTGAATAAATTTTTGCTGTAAAACCTTTTGTGTATATTATTATGGGGGTATAGTAAGTAACTCTTGTTATTATTAAGAGATTGAAGAGGGCAACATTATATAGAGTGACATGTATGATTTGGATAGCGAATTAGTTATATCCTCAGATTTATTCATTAATTTTTCTCTGTATTTATGATCATATTTCAGAGTTCCTTAATGGAAAGGAAATCCCAGGAATGGACCTGGTTTTCCTTTGAAGTATTGGTCTTGTTGGCATCTCATGCATATGGTCCAAGTGCTAAATTTATGAAGATTAAACTCCAGTTTATATTCTGTTGAGTAGTTGTTAAGAATTTTAATTAGTTTTGGTATCTGTTTTTTTTTGTGGACAGAAAGACCATAATATTATCCATCTATGCAACCCATGTAAATTAGTATTCATTTCAGGTATGAATATTCCAGTCATCTTATTTCTCAATTGCTCTAAGGAGAGGATTAATGTAAAAAGTGAATAAAAGGGTGCTTAGTGGTGAACCTTGAGGAATGGAGTTAAATGGAGTGAAGGATTGTGCATATTTCCCACTAAGAGTTATATGAATTTCTCTACTTAAAAGATTTGTAATCAAGTATATTAATGCTCTGGGAATAGATGTTTCTGCTAGCATATTAATTAGGATATTAATTGGTACCATATCAAATGCTGATTTGATATCCAGTTGAACTATAACTGGCCCATACTTTTTTTTTGTTTCTGATTGTGTCAATCACTGTCTTATATAGAAAAGCTGTCTGCCCAGTTGAAGATCCCTTCCTTGTGAACTGATTTTTTGACAAGTATGGCAGAATGTAGGATTTAATTCTATCCTTAACTATTGACTCCAGAATCTTGATTCCAAGTGGGCTCATTGATATAGGTCTGAGATTTTGAAATGTGCTTATGTTTTCCTTCTTCTTAATGAAAGGAACCAATGAGATGGGATAGAGTCCTTGAATGTGATAAATTCTCTGGGTTAGAAAGTTGGCTAAATCTGCTAGATATTTTACTGTGAAATGACTTAAGTGCTTATATACAAAGCAAGAAATTCCATGTATCCCTGGATGACATGAGTTTGATATTGAATACAACTTTTCTTCAAAATCTCTTGGAACAAAAGCTATATTATCTTCTGGTGGGCCCAGGAAGTTTTCTGGGGGGGGGGGTTGAAAACTTCCCCTCTCTGCAAGTTGTGTTTGTAAAAAGAGTAGCTTGATTCTAGCATATTATTACCTGTGACGGTTTGCTCTTCTACTTTGGTAGCTGATGGAACCCAGTTTGATGGAACCTGACCTAGAACCTAGCAAATGTTTTGTCTAGACCACATGTGGGTTTGATTCAGGAATATATTCCTCTTCTTCATCACCAAATATTCTTTGAGTGAGTCACTTGCTGACCAATAAGCTTTTCTTAGGGCTATAATATTTTTATAGCCCTCTGTGGTGGATCTGTACGTGCCAAAATCCTCAAGGGAGGGGTTTGACTTCTTGTTATTGTATCAGTTATGTATGAGATTATGTTTATATAGGTAATTCATGTTGAACAGGGTCCAAATCCATATCACATATTTTGAATAATATGTATATTTCTAAAAACAGATATTCCTTAGTTTGACCTGGGATCAATATTCTAATAGTTTTGCCTGTAGTAACTGTGGGTCTATATGAAAAATCATTTTTGTGACAAACCATCACAGCTGAATGATCTGAAAATGATGAATTTATTGGTAATATTTTGATCATATGATGTAGTGCTGGTGAATAAAACACAAGATCAATTTTTAAAAAAAATCTGCCATTTATATTTATTTTATATCATCTTGTGAAACAGCAAATATCACACATCACAAGGGATGTATACTGAAAAAATTTACAAGTTTGATATCTGTTTTATTACTTATATTTCTACAGATAAACCATTAATTATTGTATATATTCTTTGAAGGCATAACATTTATTGTTCTACAAGCTTAACATGGATAAATTGTCTGCATGTGTATATAAAAGTGGTATGATGAAAAGTGATCTTCGTTTGCTAACATATATTTCTACAATATACATATATATCTTGTAGTGCAATATTTAGTGCTTTGTATAATGTTACAAAGTGAATAGAACTGGTTCTCATCTTAGAGGGAGAGCCATGGTGGATCATATTAAAGGCAAATAGTGCTGATATAATAAAACACAATTAGAAGAATGAAATGTGGAGGTGATAGCTACTGTAATTGTAAAAATCAGATTGGTTAAATATGTTTGTCTTCAAAACACATAAACACACACACCCATTTTCTGAGAATAAGTTTAACAGAATGTAAAGAAGGATTAATGGAATTTTACAAAAAATTAAAATTCGAAGAAGTCTAGGACAATGATAGTATGTGGAAATAAAATATTGCCTTTTAAAGTTTATTGTCTGGCCTTTAGATTGAAGTTTCTGTTATTTCCAAAGTTACAAAAATAAAACATTCGATTATTTTTTTTATAAACTGTTAAAGATGTTAATAAAAAATAATTGATCCGAATAGAGGCTTTTAAGTATTTATGTAGTTGGTTATCTGACAATAATTCGCATTTGATAAGGATTATTTTTGAAACCCAACTTGTACAATTAGTATTAGAAGTTTGTAAAATGTAAATTTAAGAATAAGTTTAAAAACCTGATAGGAAAAACTGGATTAAAAATGTTCAAAAGAATAGATGGGTTATTAATATGTTGAAATAATATGCTGAAAATAAAATAGAGGAAAAGCTGAACGATAAACTAAAAGGAGGAAATAGCTATAGCATTTAAATATAGAGCAATGACTTTTCAAATCAACATTTAGAATTTGCCTTTTAGCAGAAATCTAATGGTGCAATTAATAGTAGAAGACGTGTTAAAAATTAACAAAAAAAAAAAAAGTTTAAATAAATAAATGAATAATTACTATTAATGTTTTTAGTGAGTTTGCTGTAATCAATACATATAAAAACAGAAGGATGAGATTGGGAAACTAAATTTATGAAAAAATTGTTTAAATGTATCATCTTTTTTTATTACAATGATTGTAAATATAAAATATAGCAATGAATTCCACTTAATATTAATTTAGCAAGATACTAAAGGAAGAAACTCAATTATGATATTATGAATGATTATTTGTTAATAAATAATGGTGGTGTTGTATTAAGAAAATATATATAGTCAGTAGCTTAGAGGTCATGTGATATTCGAACACTAAAATAATAATCTGAGCACAATAACTGCATTCAACTTATTAAGTACATGTTTTATTTTAATTATAATTAATGCAGTAATCTCTAGCATTTGAGGTCGCTTTTAAACCGAATGGTCCATAGAGTTTTTGTAATAAACATATAGTCCAGTACAACGTTCTGAAAATTAAAAAAGCAAAAACAAACACGAGTGAGGAAATAAAAATTTCACTGTAACTAATGTTAAAGTAAGCAAATTAATATAAGTTTTTTATGACACAAATCTAAAAATATTTGCATTGTATATTCTTATAAATCGGTAATGGTTGGAAGAACTTTTTTTTTTACTTTATTTATAAACTGATTGTTATTAATTCGTTACATACTACTGAGTAAAATAGATAAATAATGCAGTATGAGAATTAATTATAAATGTTTAATCGCGCATTATTCAACATAGACTAGAGCCAGTAGATTTTTATTTAGTTCGTTACATAAAATGATATCTCAGTGATGAGGTAGACATTAATTGAAATGTATACAAAACAGATTTCTATTCTCGAGCAAAGCATTAAATGCATAAGAATGCAAACATGTCATGTTTTCTGTTCAAAGTCAAATTAACTCTAGTCAAAAATAATTTTTTTTGTCTTGCATTGGTGGTCGAGAGGTCAGCGCGACTGCCTTGCACTTGCAGGCAGTTGCCCGGGTTGCGGGTTCGCGTCCCGGCCGATGCTATGACACTTTAAAAAAAAAAATAATGCTTTTAAAAGCAATGCTTTATTCAAACGCTATCAAAGGCAGCATTTAGATATCACAGATTCTGTAATGGATTATATGTTTCTTATTTTTACACTTTCATTTTTTCTGATAAAAGTTATAGGCTGTTCACTGGATGCTAAGAATAAAATTTTACATTATCTTTTCAAAAATTTAACATTGTTATTATTCTTAAGAATTTCAATATTATTAATATGGTTTCAATAAAAAGGTGTGCACTAGATGTCTCTGATGAGATACATTTTGATATGTGAAATTTTTTGTCCAATATAGTTTCTTTTTATAATACCTGATAAGTAAACAATTATTTAAGATAGTTAATTGAAATGTACCTATGTCCTCTTATATTAAAGTTTCTCTTGCACTAAAAATTATAATTCCAGCCCAACTTATTCTAAAATTTATTTAAAGCTGTATCTAACTTTAATAAACTTTGTGCTTAGTTACATTGCATTTATGCAATATTTCTTTAAAATATTTTAATAAGATAATTATAAGTGAAAATTAGGTTTTTTCATAATTGATTAAACAAACTTTTAACATCTTCCAACAAAATTTGCAAATGTTTTATCTTGATATTTATCTCTCTCATATATATATATTTAGAGAGAGAGAGAGATTTGAACTCAGAATTTTTCAGACTATTCATCCTCCACTCTATCTCAATCAACCAATACACTGGCCACACGTGAAAAATATATATGATCCCCAATATACATATGTCATGCTGAACTAGCACTCATCTGTTGGTTCAGATCATGCTTGGTTTATATTAAGATAACAATTCCTCAAATTTTAATGGACAGGCTTTAATCTTCCTCCCTTTCCAACTATTTAATCATCCATTATATTGAAAAACTGACAATGGAATACTCAAAGCCCTTGATGGATTTGATATTATAGTCATAGCTATATAGACTTTACATCAATCTAACCCCATGTTATCAGACATTACATATTCATATATATTAATAGGAAAATAGTGGGCTGAATATATACTAAGATATAATCTATTTCCCAAACAATATGTAATGCTAAGTCAGTATGCCATGTGCTTATACTGAATATTTACTGTATATATATAAAGAAGGACTTGAACTTAAATAGAATTTGAAATAGTGAGGAGAATGATTAGACTGAAAAATCCTGAGTTCAAATCCATCTATTTAATTATATAATAAACATTCAGCATAAGAAAATGACACATTCTCTTCTAACTACATATTGCTTGGGAAATGGTTTACATCTTAGTATAAGTTCATCCCATCTCTCTCCTATTAATACATATGGATATGTAATGTCTGATAATATGAGGGGTTAGATTGATGTAATGTCTACATGGGTACGACTATAATATCAAATCCAATGCTATGAACATTACATCATCAGTTTTTTCAATGAAATGCATTGTTTAATAGTTGGAAGAATGAGAAGATTTGAGCCTGTCCATTAAAGTTTGAGAAAGTTCTTTCTCAATATAAATCAAGCACTGATTGTATACATGTGTGGGAGATTATAATCTGCCCAACTGCTGAGTGCTGGTTCTGCATAAAATTTATGTACTGGGGATCATGTATTTTTTCACATATGTGTGTTCATGTGCATCACTTGCTTGAGATAGAGTAGTGGATGAATAGACTAAAAAAATCTTAGTTCAAATATCTCTATTTACATATAGAATAAATATTCAGTATAACAAATGACATACTGCCTTAAAATCACATATTGCTTGGAAAATAGATTATATCTTAGTATAAGATTATCCCATACATCTCTCCTATTAATATATATGGATATGTAATTCCAATAATATGAGAGGTTAGATTGACATAATGTCTATATGAGTATGACTATAATACAAAATACAACCAGGATTTTGAGTGTTTCATCATCAGTTGATCAATGAAATGATTAGGTGAATAGTTGGAAGTGTGAGAAGATTGAAACATGTCCATTGAAGTTTGAAGATGTGTGTAGTCATGTGTATTGTTTGCTTGAGATAGAGTGGAGGAAGAATGGACTAAAATTTTTTTAGTTCAGATCCCTCTATTTGCATATATTACACATTCAGTATAAACAAATGTCATACTGCTGTAGAATTACATATTGCTTGGGAAATAGATTATATCTTAATATAAGTTCAGCCCATCCTTCTCTTATTAATATATATGGATATGTAATGTCTGATCATATGAAAGGTTATATTGATATAATGTCTATATGGATATGATTATAATATCAAATCCAACAAAGGCTTTGAGCTTTCCATCATCAGTTTTTTAATGAAATAGATGGTTGAATAGTTGGGAAGGGGAGAAGATTGAAATCCGTCCATTAAAATTTGAGGAATTACTATCTTAATATAAGCTAAGCACTAATTGTATATATATATATATGAATGGAGGATTATGATTTGGCCCAACTAATGATGGCTGGTTTTTCATGAAATATGTATATTGGACATCATATATTCTTTTCACATGTGTGTAGTTATGTGCGCATTGGATGCATAAGATAGAGTGGAGCATGAATAGACTGAAAAATCCTGAGTTTGAATTACCAGTAATTGTTAATGAATATGTTTAGAAATTCTAATTTCATAAAAGACACAGAAAATATGCCCACAGATATTTATTTTTACATCTTACAAAGGTGTATTATTGTTAGAAAGCATTATTATTAATATTATCATCATCATCATCATAATCCTTTTTTATTATTATTATTGCATGGAACAAATTTCATATATTGCAAAGTTTTTAAATGGATGCAATATATTTGATCACACTGTCAATTGAAGCCATATTAATAATATTTAAATTCCTAAGAATGAAAACAATCTCAACTTTTTAAAAAGGCAATGCAAAATTTTGCTTTTGCATCCAGTGAATCAAATGTAATTTTTTCAGGCAAATAAGACTCGTAAAGTTTACAAAAGACAATGTGATTACTCCAATTACAAGTAAATTAGTAGGTTTTCCAAATGTTTCAGTATCTTGTCTAACTGTAGCCCCTAAATAAAATGAATAAGAATGTTTTTATATAAAATTTTATTATAACCAAAGTCTGCACCTACCATAAAGTCATGTTCAGGTTTATCATAAAATGCTTTTTTTTTAGAATATCTGTTAATGTTTTTCCACTTAATATTATAGTACAGATTAATTAGCATCCCATCAAGAAAGCTAAAAATATAGGAAATTGTTTTATAAAATTTCCATCATATTTTTAAAATTTTCATTGAGCATCTTGAATGAAATTTTAATCTAAAAATTTTAAAAATATTGATTCATTACAATCTTTGAAAAATGTATAAATCTTATATATTCATAATACACATTATTTAACTTATTAATTTAATTACTATAATAAGACTAATGACTAACACAGGTGTTAACACAAAATTGCCAAGATGTATGAATTGCATAAAAAATATTTGTTTATTGCTATAATTCTTTATTAAATTCTGGATATAATCTTATTATGATAAATATTCTTGCATTGTCATGATAAAAATCACCCACCCATTCTTTATTCATATTACTTAAATTTACTCTCAGAATTTATGTGCTGACAATGTGCTTAATAAGAATTAATATTTGTAACTGTTTATAGTGATAAACATGTTTCCAAACAATACATTCACAATAAAATGAAATATGTTTGCTTTCGGACATATCTCATTTCGTTCTTTAATTCATATTTTTAAGTCAATATTTTTTTAATTCTTAAATATATTAATTTGAAATTTAACACCAAATCCATAACATGTAAAAATTCTACTATTGAATTCCAAAGTATTCACATTGAAACATTTAAGCTTGTAAAAATTTCTTTACTAAAATAAATTCTATTTTATCACATTTTATTTATGAGTTTATAGTTTAACATTACTAACTAATATTTATATTGTTAATAATTGGTCTGCAGTACTTCAATCAAATTAAATATCAATATTTTTTAAAATCAAATTGTAGATTTTAAAAATTATAAACATTTTCAGATCACTAAATAAAAGTAATCTATTAATTGCTTAAGAAATCATGTGACACTTAAATATCCTAATGTCAGATTAAGGCAATTAACTAAACTACATTTATTCTTCTATATGATATCTTCCTATTTGGTTAATTGCAGCAGCTGTTTTAAATAGATAAAGATTTTTTTCTAGTTTGTACTGATTATGACACATAGAATGATATTCAAATGTCAATTGTCATAAAAATAATGCTAGATCAAGTTTATCTTTTGGATATAATTATTCTACATCTAGGATAAAGCAAATTATATTATTTTAAAAGAGATGTCATTGTCAAAGTTGTGCTTCAGAAATATTCAAGCAAATTATCAAATACTGGCTTAATAGTGGGGTTTATAATGAAGAAAAACACCATCTCCAATCTAATGTTTATCATCATAGTCATCTTTATTTTTTTATGCTTTAAAATATAATAACAATAATATTAATCCAGGCATATTGATACATCAAATATAATATTGCATATGTAATCTCATCTATCAAATAGTATCTAAGAATTCATGTTTTTCACATGCAATTTACATAACAAATGAATGATAAGATGTAGCCATGAAAACTATAATACTCTTAACCAAATGAACTAAACTTATATACAGCCATATACCAATTTAACACAAACTTCAAACTCCCCATCTCATATATATTTTCAATCATGCTATCAAGTATTTCCATGTATTTTTCTTAATATCACATTGGAAGACTTTATGTAAACTTAATTTCACACATGAATCTTTTTATGTAAAAATCTTTTTCAATTACTGTAAATCATGTTTTTTTATCTCGTGTATCAACTTGTATCTAAGACCTCATGATTTCACATGTAACTTATGTAACCTTTTTGAGTTTCAATAAAATTTACTTTGAAACATAACAACTACAATAATCACAATAGGAGTAGTAATAGTAGTTCAGAAAAAAGCAGTTCACCTGCATAGAAGACAATTTTTTAGCTCTATTTTATATAATCTCAAAGTACTTTAAATACTAAGTTGACAAAGGAAAATTTTTACCTATATACAGTTCTTATAAATTTTCAATCACCTAATTATTTTTTTTTTTGCATTTCTGTAGAAATTTATATAAGTTAATACAAAGTACAGCATTTAATCAAGGTTAAATATGTATGGAGCTATCACATGACCAGATATCTCCTGCCAATATTATGAACTCTCAAGATCAAAGTTCAGATTTTAATCAAATAAATCAGAACTTATTAGCAATAATGTGGAAATTCTCCATGGCAAGAAGGATATAATGTCTAATAAGATCAACAGTTTCAGACAAAAAAAATCCAAATCTTCAAACAAACATACAGAAATGTCAACAGCAGTGCTACACAAGATCTCCATGGTAACCAAAGTATATATTTGGATAATATTGCTTTCTCCAGAGGTCAAACTACAAACTGTAAAAAAAAATCCCCATAGAAACAAGGATATAAGCTCAAATAGTATCAACAGCTTTCCAAAGTCCAAATCCTAACCAAACTCATGGTAATGATAACAGTGATGCACAAAATTTCAAGGTTAACCAGGATATAGGTTCAAATGGTATTCCTTGCTCCAAAGACCAAAGTACAAGTTCTAAAAAACATGTGCAAAACAGTAATAATGTATAGTAACAACAATGTAATCCCAAATACTCCAAGGCCAATTCCATATTTTCACAAAACTATTCTCAATGGCATTGCAAATTTGGACTTAAATATACAAAGCTCACCTTTCATCCACCATTGACTAAATATCAGAAACTAGCAAATATAAGTGACAGATTTTTTTGCATTATTCCCTGCAGTCTTTATAAAATATTTTCCCCCAGTCTCTGGTACTGTCAATCACTGATATAAATGTACCTCTCTATAAGTTCCTTTGGAACTTCTCTGTGATGTCTTCAAAATACATGGGATGTGGTATTCTATCAGCCAGATAGCTGATCATCCAAAGCCAAACTACATAGAAAGTGAATTTTTCCAGGCTTCTCAAAGGTAACACTTCCAAAGTCAAATCAAAATACTTGGAAACTATGTGCTGACAACATTCAATCCAAATTGGAACAACTGCATCACTGGGGTGTTGAAGAATACTCATTTCAGATACCTCTCAAGATTTCCAATGGATGATGCAGTCCTTTGCCAAAGCCATCTTTTTTCAATGTATTTTTCTCAAGGATGCCCTGCCCTTATTCCAGGCAATAGTTATAAATTCAACTATATCCAGTATTTACATAAACACAATTCCTACCCAAATTCTTGACCAAGAGGCAACTTTATGTCAAAACATTCATGGTCTAGGGCCTCAGTATTAAGGCAAGATCATCGGACATTTCAATGCCATCTACCAATTTTATCTTGATCAATAACCATCCCTAAAATAAATTTGCAAACAAACAGTCACCAATTAGAATCTTGTCATTCACTTAGATGGGCCTGTAGTAACAGCCAGCCTGATGGTTCAACATTCTCTCACTAGCCACCCATCCCACATCAGGCATACAATTTATGTCAATGGATTTTACCTTCATACCAGAACAAATGCCTCAATCTATCACCATTGGGTATGAACAGTCAACTTCACACCCATAATCTAATCAACCTGTTGACCCCCTCTCCTGATACAACAAAAATGCCAGGCTATAACACAAATTCCCAGCCTTCAGCATAGAATCAACAAACCCTCTCCAGTATCATTAATCCTTTTTATAGGTCTTGAAAATAATAAGGCTCAATGTCCATGGCCTCAACTCACCATCAAAGCTATACCAATTACAGAAGTGGATTACTATCATTTAACATAATCTCCTAAGATTACTGGAACCTAAAATTTGCAGAGAATCTCAAAATGATCCCACTGACTACTTCTATAGACATGGTTTTTGTGCTTGCTCCAAAGATACTTCCTTGCTATCAGCAGGCACTGGTATTTTCATCACCTTTGATTGCCCATTCAAGCCATCTAAAATTCTATATACTGATGGGCACATACTAATTACTACTTTTCACCACTATATAATAGCACTAAACATAATATTCTTCTATATTTCCCTTGGTCCTACAGTCATTAAATATATCATCCAAATCATCAATTCAATTCTTGTAAATATTCCACACCCAATCATATTAACAGGTGATTTCAGTCTGGATTACTCAACTTCTATAAATAAATGGCTTCATCTCTAAACTTCTCACTAATGAGTACCTAACTGATGCAATCATTTTTCACAACTGGCATACTATTCTCTTAGACCTATGTTTTTACCCTCTAAAGTTGCATCACCTAATAGAACTTTACATTAATCCCACTCCATTTTTGGACCATTCTGCCCAAGCAGTCATACTTAACCTTAATGAATTCAAGGAAACATCCATTCAATTATGTAAAACAATTCATGTGATTTTTACCTTATTGACTACTGAAATCATGTTCTCTGAATCCTATGCATGTTAAACAAGCTACATTAAATGACTATAAACTTAGTTCAGAAGTATCTTGCCTTCATACAATATTATCATTTAATATACAACACTTAACATGATGGTCCCCCTTAACTCTGTGTCTTCTATCATTGGCTGATGAGTTATGTAGGTAAATTCCTACTACTACACTCACACACAAAACATGTCAACACTCAATCAGGTCTACTCAAACTTACCCCATCATGTCTGCAAACACTACCTTGCAATAAAAAAATGCCCAACCCAGCAGCACATGTAGATAGGAGCAAACATATGCTGGACATTGGGTCATTTATTCTCATCAAAGATTCCTATGGCACTTCAAAGTGACATAAGTGTAAGTACAGGAGATAATATGATCCTCCTTATATACCTGCATTTTAAAAATAAACATCAGGCGCATACTGTATTGACTCCATTTAGTGCACTATTTTGAATCACTGGAAACTTATGCTTTTCTAGACCAGCCAATTTGCTGCCATTTTTTGCCACTATTGAAAACTCTTTTCACCTAGACCTCATGAAATTTCCTGCATTCATCTTGAATCATCGTAGTCATTTCACTATGCTGTATATTTGTGATCTGGCCAATTTCCTATCCCAGAGGATATATAGGCAAAAGGTTTGTATTCAATTGCCATAGTACCTTTCACTGAAAAACATGAGGCTACATATGATCTAATCAACCCCCAGTCTATCTACATGGTCCCACTAGCCATTAAAATACTTAAAAAAGTAATCAAGAATCAAATTGAGTCTGTGTCCTCTCATTATTATTACATCTACATTTTGCCAAAAAAAGCTCCTCCTCTAGGCAAGCAACAGTAATATTTATGACAAGTTCAGTTTAAAAAATTAAAAAAAAACAGTCCCATTGCAGTCTAGCTTGACATACAAGTAACTTTTGATTCCATTTCAATTACTTATTCAAATGCTCTCTAATACCACCATCCTACCTACTCTATTATACCTAATATAAGTTTAACTTCCTTGTGAATCATGAGTTATACATCAGTCTTAATGGTAGAAAGTCTCCCTTCAAGTCCATACAGTCAATATTACAAGTGTCAGCCTTAAGCTCATTATTATTATTTTTTAAATAAAAAAAATAGGATTAAACTTTATTGGTACAACATGTTTTACAAGGTAAACTTTGATTTACATAGTGTAATATGGAGATTCAAAATGATGACTGTATTTTTGTCGGTAGCATTTCACTTGTGAAAGTTCAGAGCATCAGTCCATGAGGTGATCAACTATTAAAAGTAAACTTAGGTTATAATTAGGAATTATTTGTAAAGTCTAGAGTTCAAATATGAATAGCATTTTAGGAGTACAATATTGA